>JAOWBN010195014.1:0-15314 GCA_028565015.1 Pinguicula moranensis
GTCATCTAGTTGTTCCCTTGCTAATGACTTTTAAGACTAGGGACTAATTTAGAGTTTGATAAAATTATGGAGTTTTATAAATTGAGTAATTAACCCAAATGATCCATAATATGCATATACAAACCTCAAGGAACAAAATGATTTTTATTATCTAGTATACATGAAACTAACAAGAGCACAATACTCTAAGTCACACTAAACTAACAAAAACTTACACCAGTCTTTATATAATGGAAAACATTTACCCGTCAAATTGAGGAACTTACTGTTTACCTACAAAATAAGTCCATTATTGTTATATATATTTATTTCACGCAACCAAAGCCAAAAACATCAAGCACACAGGTAAACAGTACTAACTATGCAAACTCCATCCACAGGTCTGTGTGGTATACCACTAGGGTATGTATCTCCTGGTCATGGCAACGCCACTAAGTTGTACAAAGTCATGCACCAAAGTTCAATCTTTTTTTCTAATTGTTTACTTTATTGGTGACTTTAGAGTCAGCAATTCTCCTTCCTCCCACAATTTGGTTAATTCGTAGAGCACATTTTTCGTTCCAGCCCCTCTTCCATACCCCTCCAGCCTTATAACTTTCTAGAGTAAGCTCTTTCAACACCTATACCATTGCGCACTCCTTTGCAAGTGAAAATAAATCTTTTTATCCTTTAGAGTTTCTTCCTTCAACATTAGGCCTAAATGCATTACACGAAATCATTTTTTTGTGGTTCTTGGGCTCTTGAATAGTCTTTTACTAGTGTACATCGTCATCCTCTTGGGCTTCGGGGGGTCTTCGTCTATTACCTCCATCCCCACGGCTTCTTATCGATAAGCAGGGTTGTACTATTGGTCCATTCCTGTACATGAAGTGCATTAACATTTTCATGGCGCATGTGTACACAATACATATTTCTAGTGCTTAAACGAAGGCATTAGCACTAATGTTTCCTAGAAACGCCAAACCCTTGAAATTTCAACCCGTAAATTTCAACCATTACAGCAAACTAATGTTTCCCAAAAGTGCCAAACTAATGTTTCTCAAAAATGTCAAACCCGTAAATTTCAACCGTTCTAGGCAAATTAAAAAGCTTTAAACCAGAGTTAGGGTTTACGAGTAAATGGTTGATTCCCCTCGAAAGAGTGGTTGTTGTTGTGCACGACGAACGCAGGTACAGAAATCTTTCTCAAAATTACGTATATTTTCCAGAATCGAGTCGGGGACGGGGGATGGGGATGGAAAGTTGAACGAGAGGTCATCTGCGCAAGAATGAGAATAGATGGGAAAGAGAGGATAAAGTTTGGTATTTATATGTAACACAAATCGTAAATACAATGTAAAAGTAGGGGTAGTGGGTATGAATGTTGGACAACTACGTGATAACATAGAACGCCGGTTTTTTTGTGATAATTTAGTCAGAGTTATCACTAAGTTACTGCGGGCCGAGGGATAAATTTACTGGGCTCGGAACTGCACGAAGGTGTAGCAAACAGCATGTGTGTGGATAATTCACAAAATTATTTAGTTATCACTCAATTACCTATATACCAAACGGACCTTAAGGCGGATGGATTGTTGAGGGGGGTGGCCCCCATCGGCCATCAGGGGTATAGTCATATTTTAGGGGGACTAAAATATTTTTAGATAATATATATAAGACAAACATGGAACTTAGGGTGAGGGGCATGGCCACCACGAGATAAATGCTTTGCCCTTTTTTCCTGTTCTTTCAACTTGTTGTTGCTTTTTTTCAGAGTTCGGTCTGGATGGAAATACTAAATTTTGCATAATTAAGGAAAATTGAACTTATGGCTTGAAGTCCACAACCATATCTAGGGTGGCCATTCGGGATTTTAGGACGGGAAATGGTTGTTCCCGTTCCCGTTCCCGTCCTAAAAATTTTCAGGAATTGAAAATAGTTCCCGTTTTCGGACCGAAGTCCCAAAGTCCCAAAAATTTTAGGAATTCGGGAATTCGGGATCCGAATTCCCGAATTTTGAATTTGCATGAAAAAATTTCGGGAATTTTGGGACTTCTGAACTTCGGGACCGGAATAGATTGTTCTCGTTCCCGTCCCAAAAATTTTTTGGGAACGGAAAATTATTACCATTCCCGGACCGTACTCCCGAAGTCCCGAAATTTTTTAAAATTTGGAACTTCGAAAATTACCAAATTCTTGAATCCCAAATTACCATTAATATGGAGAGAGGGGAAAACCGAAACCTTTCCTTATCCGCTTATCTAGTCTCTTTTGTCCCAGGTAATTAATTCTTGGTCAGTCGCTTGTCATTAATGGCGACAATCTCTTCAACTTCGAGAAGGGGCGGCATTTAATTCATACTAATCCTCATTGCACTTATGATATTTGGGCCAAGCCTTTTTTACCGAAGCCCATCTGAGGAGTTGGGCCTCAAAAATGGTTTGGATTTTCAACATTACATTGGGGCCCAGTTGTCTAAACCAAATATTTCAACAAGTTTCAAATGGTCTGTTTTGATAACATACAGGATTCATCCCGATATTAAAATATTTGTCCATCTAACGACATCGTTTTCCAGAAATGGCTTGATTTGTGTTGCAAGAAACCCTGCTCCCCAATCTTTGAGGAACAAAACACCACGCCCTCTAGCTAGAGATGGCGGTTCGGTTGTCGGTGGTTGAATTGTCGGTTTTGAAAAATAAAAATCGTAACCTAAATCGTCAGTTGTCGGTTAAACCATTTGCTGGTTCGGTTGTCGGTTTTCTCCAAATTTGGCTGCCGATTTACGGTCTCACAATTTCGAGCGATTTCATAACTTTTTCGGCACAGTTGGTAATACGTTGTAACCTCCGGTATAACAGATTTTTTTTTTTTAATTTTCATTATTACTCTAGTTTTCGGTTGTTGATTTAGGATTTCAGGTTGTCGGCGTTATTATTATTTTTGTGTGTGTTTAGTTTAGCTTGAAATTTAACTTATAATTAGAAATTTATAAACTTATAAACTTATAAAATTTATAAAATTATAAAATTATAAAATTTATATAACTTATAAACTTTTAAATTTATAAAAGTTAAATACTTATATAATTTATAAACTTTATTAACTTATAAAAATTAAAAATTTATAATTTACCCAAAAATAAAGTTAACAAGTTATATAATTTATAAACTTATAAAATATATATAACTTATAATCTTATAAACTTATAAGATTTATAAAAGTTAAAAACTTATAAAAATATATATAACTTATAAACTTACGAAAATTAAAAACTTATATAATCTTTAGACTTTATTAACTTATATACCTTTTAAACTTTATTAACTTATTAAACTTATATAATTTATAAAGTATATATCTTATAAAAGTTATAAAAGTTAAAAACTTATATAACTTATAAATTCTATTAAGTTATAAAACTTAAGAACTTATATAATTTGTAAAAACTGAAAGTTTATATAACTTATAAACTATATTAATTGATAAAACTTAAAAATTTATATAACTTATAAATTTTATTGGCTTATAAAACCTAATAACTTATATAATTTATAAAATTATATTAACTTATAAAATTTAATAATTTATATACTTAAAAAATAATTAAACAAGTTAGGGTTTAATGTTTAATCGCCGGTCAAACTGTCCCATATGATTTAGGCGGTTTGATCGGCGATATTTTATTTTTTATTATTAAAAAAAGTTTTGTTGAAACTGCTGAAAAAAAAATATCGATTATGTTTTTATTAATTTTTAATAAAAATATCAATTTTAAAAATCTCCGATTTTAAAACGGCCAAAAAAATTTTGATCAGTTGTTATCGATTCTCCGATTAAGGGTTAAGAATGTTCAATCTCTACCCAAAGTTGCTAATGAAAATTAGATCCCTGATATGTTATTTGGCAACCCCAACTCCTTTAACATGATTAGTAATATAATGAGTAAATTGTGATTGGATATGTTGCCTTCCAACACCGGGACCACCAACCAAATTTTCTTGTGAAAAGTAATTGTTTTCTGTTGGATTTGCGGATGTCATCAAACGCAACCTCAAGACGAGACTCGAGAAGTGATTGCGATTATGTTGCAGCATGACCACAATTTTTTTTTTCACACCTGCAACAAATTACTGTGGTTATAATGCCACAGAGGGCAAATGTTGTACAAGAAGAACCTCAGAGGCATTTCAGTCCCCGACGGAGCATGGCTATCCATTGCAAATCTCTGCAATATCACACCCGCGAACCGTGGATTAGAGTACCCAATTCCTCATTTTTTACAACCCAGTGCACCTCACTTACAGAAGCTCCGTTTTACATCAACTCGAACTCATTGAAGCTGTCAAAGACCCGGGTTTCTCTTTCTCGGTGAATCTTTCATCCGTTTCTGTGTCTATATCAGTGTATGAAATTGTAATATCGCAGGCTGTGGGCAGGTGTTATGATGTTTTGCAAGTATTGAGCATAGCCCAAGTCCGATAAATATGTATGCTTTGTGCATTTTTTGGCAGGTTGAACAAGAAAATTTCTGCTGTAGTACCACAAGAAAAAGCAGTAGAGCCTAGTGATTCTTGGAGCGATGATTTCAAGCTTACCTATCTAGAGGTGGAATTTGAGTTTCTTGATATGACTTCCTGCCCATGTGTGATGTGTTTATTAACTGAGAGTCATGGTTGGCAATTTCCTTCTTGTTTTTAATTTTTGGAGCAGGGGAATAGTTGGTTGTGGGAAGTGGGAGGTGCAACTATATTGGTTGATCCAATCTTGGTGGGGAACTTGGACTTTGGAATCCCTTGGCTGTATGATGGTGCCAAGAGATTTTTGAAGAGCTTCACGGTCTCTACGGAACATCTCTACATGCTTACACACTCTTAAATCCCAGCTGATAATGGAGTTTTGAGATTAATGTGAATTAATATTTGCAGCTTGATGATCTTCCTGATGTTGATTGCTTACTTATAACACAAAGCCTTGACGATCACTGTCACTTGAAAACGTTGAGGCCCCTTTCTCAAAAGATGCCCAATATCAGAGTTATTGCAACTCCGAATGCCAAAGAACTGCTAGGCCCTCTATTCAGCAATGTGAGTCAAATGGTTGATGCTTTCTTGTTTAGTATTTCTCTAAATCACCCTATGAAATACTAGAATTCATGCACCCTGTCTAAATGTGAATATAATCTATGTTGCAAGCATGGAGTGTTTTGGAGGCCTTAGCGGGTTAAGTTTAAAGAAACACCTCTATAAACAATGAAGATGGAAGAAAAACTATTGTTAAACTGGTCTATTAAGAAGCCCAGCAGGAAATTACAATAGTGCTGTTTGAATGGAAAGGCCCCTTCTTTAAGTTTGGTGCAGATGTTTCACGTGCTAAAGAATATGCAGAAAAGTTTAGAATGCTCTTACTTAACTGGCAATATGAGCTACTTAACAGATATCCTGCTTTCATGTTGATCCGATGCATGACTTAACAAAAATATCCTTACAAAACCGCAGGTTACATATTTAGAGCCTGGCGAAGGCACAGAAATTCAAACCAGCAATGGTGCTTCGGTTAAGATTCAGGCCACAGCTGGCCCTGTTTTAGGTCCTCCTTGGCAGCGCCCTGAGAATGGGTAAACTCTGAGCCACATCAGTTACCATAGTAGAATCCCGTTTCTAGTTAATGCTGTACTCAAACTTATTTTTCCTCATAAAAGTTCTCCAGTTATCTTGTTAACTCTCCAGGAAACCAGCTGACACTTTACTATGAGCCCCACTGTGTCTATAATGAAAACTTCTTGAAGAAAGCACAGGCAGATATAGTTATCACCCCTGTCATAAAGCAACTCCTTCCCAATTTCACATTAGTATCAGGACAGGAGGATGCTGTTCGCCTTGCCAAATTGCTGCAGGCCAAGTATACATCTCTTCCTATGAAGTTTTTGAAACTGTTTGATAGTCATTCGTCAGAAAATAAGTTACTATAAGTATTTGCTTTGCGTATGATGTTATAGATTCGTTGTCCCCATGAAGAATGGTGACCTTGATAGCAAAGGCCTTCTTTCCAGGCTTGTTCGGACAGAAGGGACCATAGGATCATTCAGGGTATGATTAAGTGTCTTAGCAAGTTAAATATCCCATTTTTTTTATGATATTTTCTTCTGATTAAACATGCACTCCAATTCTGTTTTGAACTATTCAGGACATTTTGTTGAAAGAAGTACCAAATGCACAAGTACTTGAGCCTATTCCTGGAGTCCCACTGGATATTGCTGCACCTACCAAAGTTTCATAGCCTATGAAAAGCCTTGCAGTATTTCTTTATCTAATTCTGTACATTTATTTCTATTCCATCAAAGCTTTCATCATTATATATTCAAAACTTTCCATATGAGAAACCATGGATTGGGAATTGCATCAAAATCAATTGAAAAGAGTTTGTAGTGTAGAACTTTCTTATAAGGTAAAATTGCATGATTCATTTGGTATGAAATCTATTTACACAGTACTCCAATTTTACCCACCGAGAATAGGGTGTTAGTGGTAATAAAGAAGACCATGATCTTAGGGATTGGTCACCCTCAAATCATGGAGAGAATATTGAGATTAGAGTGGACTATGATATTAGGGATTTGTCTCCCTCAAATCATGGAGAAAATATTGAAAAGTTATGAACTAGAATTTAGTCAAACTCACCTTGTACAAATGTAATGTATATCTATAAATGGATGAAAAACCATACGGTGGAATCATCAAAGATTTCACAACTTCAATCAAAGATTTCACAACTTCAATTCAATATTTGTTCAACTTTTCATGGTATCGGAGCATTTAGCTCGCGCTTCTGATCGATCCTACAACCATTACTCTTGTTGTTGTTGTTTTTTCTTCAAAACAGTTTCGTGCATCCCAACTCTAAGTTTATTGGATTCTCAGGTGCTGTCATGTGACCTCAGTATCTATTCTACTGATATATGCTGGCAACAATTCATTACTACAAGTACCACTTCACAATTCATCTACCTCAATTTCTGTCCGAAGTATTTCCTGAGAAATACTGTCTCCATAAATAGATTTCAGGCTCTTCTACACTTTGTCTCAGCTCCACTAATCTCGTCATCCTATTATCACCAACTCTCAATCCAGAACCTGTCGACTCATCAGCTGAAGCCTCATCTTCTCCATTCCTCATAAGCGCTTGTCTTTTTGTAATGGCTGATCCTCAGTTTACTGCCCCAAGTCTTCCTCCCGTGATTATCACTAAGTGTGACAGATCTAACTACCTCGTATGGGCATCTCAACTTTGTCCAATCCTGCGGACCAATGATCTGATGAACATCGTAGATGGATCTGAACCTGCTCCTCCAGAATTTTTGACCGAAACCGGCGACGTTGCTGCTGCAAAATCAATTTGAAAACCAAATCCGGACTATATTAGCTGGTATAGAAAGGATCAATATTGTCTGAGTTGGGTGAATTCTACACTCACTGAACGGATTCTACATCAGGTATTTCATCTAAAGAAATCGTCCAAAGTTTGGAATTACCTCTCTGGTAAATTCAGTGGAAAATCCAGGATCGAACTCTTCGATCTTCGACATCACCTTCAAACACTGTCCCAGGGCACCAAATCCTGCTCAAATTACATTGATCTGGCAATACGAATCGTGGCGGAACTCCGGGCCACCGGAGTTGATGTTTCAGACGATGACCTCATCAGCTACGTTGCTGGTGGTTTAAACCCCCCGTTTGATCTTTTTGTTACTAATGTTAATCGGCTCAGAGACGAAAAAGGCATGGAATTCGACAGATTTGGGAAGGCACTGCGTTCGTTCTCTGGAAAACTGTCTTCTGCAGTCCCGGAACCCGCGACTTTCTTCAGCAGAAATTCGGAAAATCGGAAGGGACAACCTCAAGTTTTTCGTGGGCCTAACCCTTCTGGCGGGCCTAATTACCGAAATCAACAGCCCAATTCTGGTCGTGGGATATCACATGGCTTTCGCGGAAATGGGCCAACTACAGGAAATCGGCCCACTGGCTCTAATAGGTATAATCAAGGAAGAATGGGCCGTGGCCGAGGAAGACAAAATATATTATCTGGCCCATTTGGCAGAAATAATCAGCCCAATCTCCAAGACCAATCTACTGAGCCCAATCCGTCAGATGATCCTGCATGTTGTCAGATTTGTGACCGCCCCTTTCATACCGTATTGGATTGTTATCAAAGAATGAATTTTGCCTACCAGGGGAGACACCCCCTATCTCAACTTGTTGCTATGGCCGCCCAGACAAATTTGGAAATTGACGACACTGTGTGGTTTGTTGATAGTGGTGCAAATCAGCATGTTACCAATGACTCTGCTCCTCTCTCGCAACAGCAACCCTGCTCCGGGTCAGATTTCGTAGCTGTCGGTAATTGTACAGGTTTACATATTCAAACATTGGCACACTATCTGTTAATTCATCTGCTCATCCACTTAAATTATCTTGTGTCCTTCATTGTCCAAATGCCGCTGCTAACCTTCTATCTACCTATCAGTTTTGTGTCGATAATCATTGTTATTTCATTCTCACTGAAACTGGTTATTTTGTTAAGGACAACAAGATGGGGTAGACACTTCTGAAGGGACTCAGTGAAGGTGGTATGTATCCAATCAAGCTTGGAACCAGTTCTGAGAATATCAAACATACTTTGGTTACACATGTTGGTACACAACCCACTTTTTCCACTTGGCATAACCGTTTAGGACATGCATCATTTGTCATTGTTCGACGTCTTATCAGTCAATCTGATATTAAATGTTCTAGTCAGGTTTGTGATTCTGTATGCGAGCCTTGACAACTTGGTAAAAGCAAGCAACTCCAGTTTGAGTCATCCAGCTGTGCCACTACATTCCCGTTAGAATTAATTCACTCAGATGTATGGTCAACTTTGGTTTATTCGAGCAAAGGCTTGCGCTATTATGTAATATTTATTGATGATTTTACTAGATTCACATGGTTATATCCCCTTAAAATAAATCTGACGTGTTTGAGACTTTTAAGACATTTAAAGCATTGGTCGAAAATCAGTTTTCATTCAAAATTAAATCTTTTCGAACAGATGGAGGCGGGGAGTTTTGTTCCAACCAATTTAAGACTTTTCTCAATAGTGCTGGAATTTTTCACCGTATTTCATGGCCCCATACTCCTCAACAAAATGGTCTTGCAGAGAGAAAGCATCGCCACATTGTGGAAATTGGATTGACTTTATTGGCCCAATCTCATTTATCCCCAATGTTTTGGTTGAAGCATGCTCTACTGCTATTTATATTATTAATAGGCTTCCCGCTGAAGTTTTAAATCATGTTAGCCCATTTGAAAAACTTTTTGGAAAGAAACCCGACTACTTGAAATTCAGATCATTTGGATGCGCTTGTTACCCTCTTCTTCGTCCTTATACTACTCAAACTCATGTTTAGAAGCTACAGATGCATTTTCATCGGGTAAAGTTCACAACATTCTGGATAAGTGTTATGATCTTGCTTCCAAAACCACATATCTATCTCGGCATGTGCTATTCAATGAATCTATGTTTTCGGCTGGCTCGGATCGTACTGCTCAAACATCTCTTCCCTCGGAGGCTGCCCCTAATTCAAGTACTAGTTCTCCCTTCTTGGGGACCTTTACCCATGCAACTTTTGGAAAATCTCTTATTCTAGGTACCTTAACATCTCCTGTTGCATCGGATTCAACTTTAGTGATATTTGACTTACTTGATCAAGTCCCAAATCAGCCCAATGAAATCGAACCCATTCATGAGGCTATTCCTCTAGCCATTCCCGAAACAGTTGATCCTATCCCTACCACAACCATGGTTACACGATCTAAAACATGATCCAGTCGTCCCAAACAATTTCCTGACTACAATCTCTACTATGCCACTCGTCATCCCCTTCGTGCCCTTGTCAGTGTTCCATTTCCCCGTGAACCTACAACTTACTTACAAGCTGCGTCATCCTCGGAATAGCAAGCTGCTATGAAAGAGGAGTTTGATGCATTGGTAGCCAATCATACATGGTCTCTATGTCCACGACCCCCTTAACATCATGTCATTCGGTGCAAGTGAGTTTACAAAATTAAATAGAAGTCAGATGGCTCTATTGATCGGTATAAGGCTAGGTTGGTAGCTCGAGGATTCGAACAGGAGTATGGACTGAACTTCACAGAAACATTCAGTCCTGTAGTAAAAATGGCCACTCTTCGTCTCTTTCTCACTATTGCTGTTCATTTTGATTGGAAGATTAAGCAACTTGATGTGTCCAATGTCTTTCTCAATGGTGATCTTGATAAGATTGTTTACATGGAACAACCACCTGGGTTTCTGTCAAAGCAGACATAAAGACTATGTTTGTTCTCTTCACAAAGCACTTTATGGCCTCAACAGGCACCCAGAGCTTGGTATGTTCGACTCTCTCAGACACTTGTTGATCTGGGATTTCTAAGCTCGGCCAATGATTCATCATTATTCACATTTCACTCAGGAGATGTTCGATTATTTCTCCTGGTCTATGTCGATGATATCCTTATCACTGGTACTTCTGAACATGCGATCACTACTCTTATCACCAATTTGCAGGCTAGTTTCCACCTTCAGGACCTAGGTGATCTTGGATACTTTCTTGGTCTTGAGGCAGTGCGCGATTCTTCTGGTTTCCACATTCGACAAAGTAAATATATCTCAGATTTGTTAGACCGAACCAAGATGATCGGCGCTAAACCACTTCCTTCACCAGGAACTTCTTCAGGGCAATCGGATGTTACTCTTCTTGGACCATCAGATGTGACCCTATATGGACAGACGGTTGGAGCATTGCAGTACTGCACGTTGTCTCGCCCTGACATTGCTTTTCCCGTAAATCAATTATGTCAACATTTGCATAGCAAATTGGGTTGCTGCTAAGCGTGTTTTACGATATCTCAAAGGTACTCCTGATCTCGGTCTATGGTATACGCCTGGTTCATTACAACTTCAGGCATTCTATGATTCGGACTGGGCCGGAGGTCCCCTTGATCGGCGATCAACCACTGGGTTTGGAATATTTCTTGGATCTTGCCTTATCTCGTGGCCAGCCAAAAAGCAATCGGTGGTCTCTAGGTCAAGCACTGAAGCCGAGTATAGAGCCATGGCACTGACCACTGCAGAAATGTATTGGATTCGTATGTTGTTCCAGGACTTAAAAATACCTCTTGTTGATTGTCCTATTCTTTGGTGTGATAATATCAGTGCTTTGGCTCTTGCATCTAATCCTGTGTTTCATACACGCACAAAAATATTGAGGTGAACTATCACTTTATTCGAGAAAAAGTTATCAACAAAGATATTCTTATCCGTCACCTCAGTACTCATGACCAGGTTACTGGTATCTTCACTAAGGGTCTTGGTATCTCCAAATTTCAGTTTCTTCGTGCCAAGTTCATGTTGGCTTTGGCTCCTATTCGTTTGAGGGAGGTTGTTAGTGGTAATAAAGAAGACCATGATCTTAGGGATTGGTCACCCTCAAATCATGGAGAAAATATTGAGATTAGAGAGGACCATGATATTAGGGATTTGTCCCCCTCAAATCATGGAGAAAATATTGAAAAGTTATGAACTAGGATTTAGTCAAACTCACTTTGTACAAATGTAATGTAGATCTATAAATGGATGGAAAACCATACGGTGGAATCATCAAAGATTTCACAACTTCAATTCAATATTTGTTCAACTTTTCATAGGGTTCACATATCCAATAATCAAGGAGCACTAGGATTCTGGTTATTGGGCGAGCTATGTGTACAAACTAGTGAAACAAACATCCAAAAGCGAAGGGGGTTTTACACTAAAAATATTTTTTTTAACCCAACAAAAATTCGGGATGGGGACGAGGACATCCCCTATCTATGGTCTTACTGGCATGTTGACATACAGTATAACTATATTTTACAGTGATGAAAAATGGCAAATAAGATCACGACAGAACATGATATGCACGGTATTAATAGACATGAAGGCCTTGACTTTTTAATATGTGCAGAAAATGAGTAAAAGAATATCCATTGTGGATTGGGTTCAACGGAAGACGTCCCCTAATCGGTTTCATATTCTCAGACATCCTAAAGATTTGAAATTTGTTGTCCCTTGAAATCCGTAGAGTCATTTTGACTCGAGTGCATCTCCAAATATCGAACTTCTCGCTCACATGATATATATGACTACATAATGTAGTCTACATTCCTGAAGGTATGTTGACATGTTAACCGTGTTGAACTATTTTGCTATGATAAGGAGTAATAAACGTAAATTTTGTTTCATTTTGGATAAGATGCACAAAATTAATTGGCTGTGTTGTGAAAATGGCAAACTCATCAAATTGATGGGTGAACATGAAGACATGGGAAGTGTCAGTCAGCGCACGAGGGTTTATCGAGGCCCGGCCAAAAACATTTCTACACTTTTGTCACACTCAAAATTTCACACGCCCGCAGACAACGGCTAACATGCCATATGTGATATTTAAAAACTCGAAGACACCGTTAGCAATTTCTTTTTAAAGCATACGAATCTGCGGTCATAATTAATCTCGATCGAGTTGCCTGCAAAACTACTGCTAATGCCATCTGCAGGATACGAGAAATTGCATGTCGTTAGAGATAAATTTTCATCCTATAAATTCGCCCACCCCTCATTCCATTCTTCATTTTCTCTCCAACCTCCAACACATTCGGCTTCTAGATCCAGGTAAAAAAAAATGTTTTTTTTTAGTTTAATACATTCATTGTTTATTTTAGTAGCTAAAATTAACGCAACCCCTCATTTTTATTCCATTTCCTACCATTTTTTTCATCCAAGTTCCTACATTCTATTTTTGGAATGTTATTATTGTAAAATTACATTTTCAATTTGATTATTACAATGAGTAAGTATCTATTTTTGGGAATGTTATTATTATGAAATTTAAATCATGAGCAACGAAAGAGTTATTAGGAGTGGACGATTGGCATCTATGTATTTATTTGGAGAATTGAGTGTGCCTCCACAAACTTCACAGTACTATAACTATCAAAATAGTTCAGCACCACTAAATAAAATTACTCAATACCATAGCCATCAAAATTGTTATTATTGTAAAATTACTTGTTCAATTTGATTATTACCACTGAGTAAGTATCTATTTTTTGGAATGTTACTATTATGAAATTTAGATCATAAGTAACGAAAGAGTTATTAGGAGTGGAGGATTGGCATCTAGGTATTTGTTTGGAGACATAAGCGTGCCTCCACAAGCTTCACAGTACCATAACTATCAAAATAGTTCAGTACCTCAAATTTTGGTGTCAATAGTAGTTATGTTTCTCCCAAGGTCTGACACCTTCATGGCCTGCAAGAAGTTCACAACATGTTACATTCTCTTATGTGCCTTCACAAGCTTTACAGTACCATAGCTATCAAAATAGCTCAACACCTCAGAATTTTGGTGCCAGTAGCTATGTTCCTACCAACGTCTAGCCTCCATGGCCTGCAAAAAGTTTACAACATGTTTCCTACTCTTATTTGTCGCTACCGATTAGTCCAACTATAAATGATCCAGAAGCAAATTATCTTGGACCAATCGATGTAGATGAGAACGGATCTGAATCTAATTCTGACGAGGTATTGACCGAGGACATGGCGCCGAAGCCAATCCATTCCCGAATTTATGAGATGTTCTTGTGAAAAATGGACATGATATGGCGCACCATACTTATATTTTTTTAAATCAAGATATTACTTAATATACAATTAATTTTGAATTGTAGATTTGTCGTACCATGAACCATCGCATCAAAGAAATTTCAAATAATGTAATACAAATAATTAACATTAAGCATATAAACCAATTGAATAAATAATTAACAAAATTGATAACATAGGAAGTAATTTAACAAACAATTAATTATTAAATTAAACAAATAATAAACAAAGCTGCTAAGAATAACGTATAAATAATTACATTATGATTAGACAATGAAGCAATTGAATAAAAATAACTATTAATTGAACAAATAATAAATAAAATTATACAAGTAACATATGAAGCAATTAAATAGATAATTAATTATTACATAAGAAAATAGTACATGAAGCAATTAAATAAATAATTACTATTTAAATAATCGAATTTTGAATAAATAATTTTGAAATAAATAATCCTTCCAAAAAAATTGAAATAAATAATTTTTTTATTTAATCTTTAATAATAACTTTTTTAAATAACAATCAATACTTATAAATAATTTTTAATGTTAACTTTTAATAATAATAAAAAATGAATTCTTATTAACATTATTCCATCTTTCAATATTATTGAGTAATTATTCAAATTATCAGCATTATTCCCTAACAACACAAATAAATAATGTCATACCCTAAATCAAGCAATTTCTAAAAAATGTTAGGTTGAATACATAAAAAAAAGATAAATAAATAACAATGTTAATAACTATAAAAAAAACTAATTATAACATTATTCCATATATCAATACTATTAACTAATTATTCAAATTATCAAAATTATTAACTAATTATTCAAACTATCAAATTAATTATTCAAACTATCCAAATTATTAATTAATTATTCGAAATATCAACTTTATTAACTAATAGTTAAAATTAACAGCAAAAATAAATTTGGAAATTTAAAAATCATAAATTAAATCATTGGTGCCGACGTTAGCGATTTTTTAATTGGTATCCTAATTATTAGGAGACCGCCATCGCCGATTGTTCATAGAATGAATGGGCGGCGACGACCAAAAATAAAAAAAATCCGACCCTAAACACCCAAAATTCAACCCTAAACATAATTCAAAATCCTAATCCTAATCAAACAAAACCTAATTCAAACCCAAATTAATCCTAATCAAACCCTAATTTATAGAGTTAAATTTCAACCCTGAGCCCTAAATATATCAAACTAATTATGGAGTGTTTGTCTACTGCCTCAGGCTCCATCTTAGTAACGGCAACCCAACCTCACAATTCAAGTTTAACAGAGGGCTGAGACTGAGACAGGATGACCCTCTCTCTCCATTTCTATTTCTGATTACAACAGAGGGCCTAGAGATCATGATGCAGCAAGCAAAGGAGCTGAAACTACTATAAACCTACAAGATTGTCAACTATGAGCTCACACATCTGCAATTTGCAGATAATGCCCTATTAGTGGAGAAGCGAAGTATCAAATATAATATCCTTTAAGCACATCCTAACCTGCCTAGAACTTGTTAGGGTGCGTTTGGTAGCCGATTTATTTTAAACCGGCTACGGGGTTAAAATTTGGTTAAGGTCGG
>JAOWBN010195025.1:0-15314 GCA_028565015.1 Pinguicula moranensis
CGCGGGGCCCACTGGGCCGTGCCGGGCCAAACGGGCCGGTTGGCCCGTCAAAACGGGCCAAGGGCCCGGGTCCAGAATTTCTTGACTCGGGCCTGGCGGGCCCAGGCACCGGCCCGGCCCGGGCATGTCTAGCCATGTGTTGATCTTGTTGGAACAAATAAGACCCATTTGCTTTTTAAATTTTATTTTCTCGGAGTCGGAGTCTCATTTTTTTTTTATAACCATGGCGTCATAACTTATATCTATTTTCATCAATGAGAATTGAAAGGAATCCTAAAGATCTTGAGCATTTCAGCCAAGTTCAAATCATTTACTGCTAGACAAACGTTGTGAGTTTAATTAATAAGTAATACAACTTGATCCAGACAATTGGATGGACGTTTTCGATTGCCAGTCATTGAAAAAAAAATTTAAGGAGGTATTTTGTGCAGCCTTCTTATACATATAATTGGCTTAAAAGAACTTTTTTTCAAAAAATGAGGAGTTATTTTTTGATTATAAGCCAATTATAATTTTAAGAAGGCTGCGCAAAACGGGGGCTAAATCTAAATCGTCGGATGCCAATTTTTCTTGTTGCCGGTTAAGCCAGTAGTCGGTTTGATTGACAATTTTCTCCGATTGACGATTGTTGGTTTACGGTCTCACGGTTTTGGGTGATTTCATAATGGTTCCATCGTGGTTGGTAACACGGTTGTAATTGTAACATCCGGTGTAATCATTTTTTTTTAGTTTTTTTAATTTTCGTTATTACTCTAATTTTCTTTTAAATTTTTTTACTTATTATATATTTATAATATAAGTCTATAAAAATTAAATTATATTATTATTATAAGTTACAATTTACTTACATTTGTAATTTTTATTTTTATATATGATTAATATTTAATATAAATAGAATAGTTATATAAAACTTATAAATTACAAATATCTAACATAATAAAATAATAAAATTATATAAAATAACATATAATATAAATATTTATATTTATAAACTAAGTTATTTTTTATTTTTAATATAATTAGAAAATGGAGGGAAAAGGCTTGACTTTAACTATAAATTAATTAACATTTATAATCAAATTGACTACGTATCATTTATCTATGTATACCTAAACGAATAAAAGTCCACGTAGTTCTGCAATTTCTTACCTTGATTACATGTTTGATCACTCGAGATCGGTTAGACTTGATGTGTTTGTTGATCTCGTATCTTCATTTAGTTCGAATGGATTGTCTTCAATTGGCGAATGTTCTTGATCTTTATGCTCCGCTGCTATTCAATCTTGTAAGCAAGTTGGACATTCCAAGTTCCAAATGCTTAAGTTTGAATGATGGTCGTTTAATAGATACCATACCCAACTAAATGCTTGTTTTATGGCGACAGTTGGAACTGTACATGCTAAAACTTTTACCATAACCGATTATGTTGGAAAATCTCATGATTTGCTCCTCCACCAGCCATGAATACCAAACATATTCTCTTCCTCTTTTACAGTTATCTGTGTAATCTCAAAAGTTGTGGATAAATAATGACAAGTTCCACAAGTTTGGAATTTGACCAAGGCTTGATACGATTACCGGATAGTCGATCCTTAGATTCCCAACCTTTTGGTTTCACTAGAACTACTTACACCAGAAATAGATATCCTAGAGAGCTGAGTTGTAATACCTAAGCATACTTAATATTCTAAATATAACTCATTTAATAAATTAGTCTCACTTGTAATTATTTCCTTATAATCTTTAATTGGTTCATCATACTCGTCTTTAAATCTACCGTAGATAATATTCTAAATATGTTGTTAAACCTTATAATTTAATTCCTAGGTCTAAGACAGCTGCAACTAGGTTATGTAGTGGTATATCTAGAAGATATTTACGTTTTTTTTCCTCTAATAACTTCTAAGGCAGTTTTCTGTTCATAATTCTGTAACATTTCTCCTTTATCAACACAAATGGAAATAATAAGATGCGAAGTGGGCTTATACACATAAGATGATTCTAAATTCAACATACGACCGACCACCCCACCGTCAACTGTAACGGGAACAACATCACCGCCATTCAACTCTTTCTCGTCAACCTATAACCATTTATTCACTTCTTGACCAACCTTGGTAACAATACTAAAAGTTTTTCAGTATCCTTCTAATTTATCGGATATAAATATATATGATTGTGGAATGTATTAAAAAATCTACATATTAACTCTTTATAAGGAATTGTTTGATTAAGCATATAGTAAGTTGAGTTCTACGAGTTGCTACATCTGCGCTAAATTGAATGGGCCCAATACCATTTTCATGACGAAATTTGAACCATTGTCTTATTACTTTTAGTCTATTTGCTAAAAAATTTATAACCATTTTAATTGGATTGACACTTAAATCAATTTTAAAGCATTTTGTACACACAAATTGATAATATGAAAAATATATCTAATATGAAAGAACTTATCAAAAAAAATATCTAATATGAAAGAAACGACCACCAAATGAAGAATCATTAATTCTTTTAATTTAGATATACATGCATTATTAGAAGATGCATTTAAAAAAAACACTATATATTTATTGTTGTTAGCTATATTCTTCTAATATACTTATTATGGTGAGGTTTATACTAGTTGCATTGTGTGTTTCATCCAACATCTTATAAGCTAATATTCTTTTATGTATTTTCGTTTACCATTTACCCAATGACAAGTTATCCCCATATAAGCATGTTTTTGCCAATGATTGAACCATATATTACTATATATATAGACTTTTTGATTCCCTAAAGTAAAAAAAAGTTGACTTAATTTTCAATTTCTTTAAATTTTTTTTTTTTTAATATCAGTAGTATGTGATTTACGATTGAGTCTACTAAATGTAGGATTTAAGCATATTTGCACATAATGTTCAAAGTTACGACTTTTGGGAAAGTTAAAAGGAAGACCCTCCGTACAAATTAAATCGAGTAAATTATCCATATTTCTATTTCCATCATATCGAAACAAAGAAAGATTAGAAGAAGACATACATTCACCTCCAACCCCAACTCCAATTGAACCCCAACTACTCAAAAGTTGGGTTTGAGAGGGGCCTATTCCATATTCTACCGGATGTGTCATTTTTATATGATTGTTTAGCGACCCATAACCTCCAGCTTTAAATTCCCCAAAAAAATAAGTTAAACTAATTCTTGACTAAAAAAATAGCTTAAGCCCTAAGAAGCCTGAACCGATTCAACAAGTACCCAGGTAGCTGGTGGAGTCACAATAGTCTAACTTAAATACCATTTTCCTAGATAGTACTCTCTATTCCATGTGAGAGCCCAAATATCTGGTGGAGAACGGTCTCACTTAAATAATAGCCCTAGAGAGCCTCTCACGAGCACGGTTGTTGCGAAACTTCTTTTGACTTTCTAAAATAAAATATTTAAACTAATATTCAATAAAACAAACTTTTATACTAATTTCTATAAAAAAAATCACTTAAATGAATTTTAAAATTTTTACCTTTATGAAACTCGTATTTCGACGTGCAAAATTGGCATTGTGCATAATAGTGGTCTGGGCCATTTTCCGGAACTGGAACCTTATTGTAAAATTTGAGCAATATTCGAGATTTGCTCGTCTTATTATTCTGCATGGTACATTGAGTATGAGGCCGATAGGTCGGCGGCATCAATCAGGGTGGAAGTTTTCCAGTTTCACTAGAGTGAACAAAATCTTCGTCGGGCAACGAACCTCTTTCTTTAT
Source organism: Pinguicula moranensis (assembly GCA_028565015.1). Lineage (NCBI taxonomy): Eukaryota > Viridiplantae > Streptophyta > Magnoliopsida > Lamiales > Lentibulariaceae > Pinguicula > Pinguicula moranensis. Next base: position 3,746 of record JAOWBN010195025.1, read on the forward strand.
AAATTGCGACTACATGTCTTCCAAAGCAGTAAAATCAATATTTTCGTTAACAAATTCGTGAAATACCGTCTCAACATATGGGCAGGGGACGTGGGAGGAGATAGTGATGAAGAAGAAGGAATATGAGATCCTTTTGACATTTTCTCGGTAGAATAAAAAATAAATAGAACAATTGTTAAATAAAATCTCTAGTAGTAAAAAATCGAGAATCGAACTTTAAAGTGCTAATAGTAAAGGAGACTTCAAATTTGGGAAAGAATAAAAAATTGGTGTGATTGAAACGAAAAGGTGAGTAAGTATTTATAGAGGCGAAAAACATAATAAAAAAAGAATAGTAGTTATTGTTTGATTGGCGAATATCCGGCGGTCAAACCACCGCTCGACCGTCAAATTCGATGATCGTGCAGCAAAAACAAGTTTAAATTTTAGCTTTTGCATTTGCTTATTGATATAATCCACCATTTTTTTTTATATATTTTTTATTTTTTTTAATATAATTCAGCAACCCACGGCCCCACCACCGGTCGCCGGCTAAATCTGTTTGAATTCGGCAGTCGGATAAATTTTTTTCACATTTTTTTTAGTTTTTAGTTTTTACTTTTTATAATATAACTTTTAAACTTATAAAATATATGTAACTTATAATTTATAAAGTTATAAAATTGTAAAATATATAAAAGTTAAAAACTTGTATAACTTATAAAAATTAAAAACTTACATAACTTATAAACTTATAAAACATATATAACTTAAAACAATAAAGTTGTCAACTTATAACATTTATAAAAGTTAAAAACATATATGACTTATAAATATTATTAACTTATAAAAGTTAAAAGTTTATATAACTTATAAACTTATAAAACATATATGTTATAAAGTTATATACTTATAAAATTTATAAAAATTAAAAACTTATAACTTATAAAACTTAAAGCTTATATAACTTATATACTATATCAACGTATGAAACTTAAAAATTTAAATAACTTATTAACTTATAAAACTTAAGAACTTATACAATTTAATAATTTATAAACTCTATTAACTTATAAAACTTAACATATTATATAATATATTAAAAAGATGGTTAGGTTTTAGGGTTTGAACACCAACAATTGTTATTTATTTATTAATTTTTTTAAGAATTTTTTGGCTGGTTTTGGGGTTAAAACCTCCGAAAAACTGCCACTTTTATTTTTATTAATTTTTTAATAAAATCGTCGATTTCAAAATCGTCAATTTTGAAGATCGCAGCATTTTTTCAGTCTGGTTGCTACCGATTTTCCGTTAACGATTAATAATGTTCATCTCTATTAACAATTTTCCACCACATCTTGGAATTTAGCATTCATTAAAAGTCTCCCAATGGCTACGTATCTGGAATTTTTTTGAGAGATTGTAAAGTTGTTAATTTTTGTGTTGATAGATACAAAATTTTAATAAAATATTAATTAAAAAATGCTTTTTATTTTAAAATAACAATAATTAATTTTCAAAATTGAGCAGAGGGGCTGCACACCACCATAGGCTCAAGGAAATCCATCCTTTCTCCACATGGACCGAATCTCGAGCATAAGGCTCTGACCTATGTCTTAGAACCTTAATTGCTCCCACCCCACCCCACCCCACCCCACCAAAAAAGCAAATCAACCTGGGGTTCCCACGACCCATCCAACACACTATTTTCACCCATGTAAAAAGTAAGTGCTGCTTACATGTCAACTTCTTGGCAACACAAGCAAGAACTTTAATTTTTTTGTTAAGTAAAGTTTCATTGATAGTATGAGGATATTACAAGAGAGATGGCCATCTCCCCTCAGATTCCCTTCAAAGTGAGGCGATACAGGATGCTTACTGGCCTATTACATTACATTGATCAGAAGTTAAACTTGCCACAGAACCAGGGAAGTCTCATCCATTCAGAGATGGTTAGTCCTCTATGAGAAAATTTTGTGCCAAGATCTATTGCCAAACGTTCATTGTACCCACTCCAATGGTTAAATGAATTGTGATTCAGATTCAAAACGTACCGCATTTCTTTCTATCCACAAGAACCACACAACGGATTGCCAAACAGCTCTCCACATTTGTATGCCATCTTTGCCTGCAGCCTTCCAAAGGTGATGATCGAAATGTTCCTGAATATCATGATGATCCGCATAAGTAAGACCAAACCAATGATACATAGCTGTCCAAAGATCTTTAGTATTCGCATAGCCAATGAATAAATGTTGCGCTGTTTCATTTGCTAAGCTGCACATCACACATCTTCGCACAACTTCAGTGATTTGTCCACGGCAGGTATCCTGTCTTGAAGTATGCACTAGGTAAGCAGTTGAATCCTTTTAGGTGCTATCTTTCCCCGAGCTTTTGCAAGTATTACACTGTCAGGGTTCCCAGGATTTGTTGTTTGTGTGGAGGCTGCGTACCCCAAGGCAACTGAGTAGCGACCAATGTCTTTACCAAGCCATCTCCAAACATCCGGAGACTCCTGTAAGGTGCTTGTTGAGGCAAGCAATGCATTAAGTTCATCTAGATTGGTTTGTTCATTCTACCAGAGCGGGCATCTGAAAGTTAAGTCCCAAGATCGTGGTACCAGACCTCCTTGTGGATCTCCTGCACTGTCTTATCCTGTTGTAAGTTTATCCTGAAAAAGGCATCTAAACTTCAAAGCAAAGTGGCCTTCCTCGGACCAGTTATAGCACCAAAAAAGTGCTTTGTCACCTCCCCTTATTTCTAGTTTAATTCTTACCTTGAACCACTGTTAAGAGGTGATTCTCCAGTTATCATCCCAGTAATTAGAAACCAAAGCAGGCATAGTAAGAAGGATCCAATCACTTTTGTTGTCTTTTTGTCCAAAATATTTAGATTGGCTAACTTTGTCCCAAAGACTGTTAGGTTCTGATATCATTCTCCATAGCCATTTGGCTAAGAGGGCTTTGTTCATGTATTGAGTATCCCTGAAGCCAAGCATGCCCTCACTTTTTTATCATGCACAAGTCATGCCAGCTTATCCGATGAATTGGACGCTCACAAGCTTTGTTCTGCCTCCGGAGAAATTGACCCATAATTCTGTCTATGTCCTTAGTAACTTTCTTGGGAGCTTTGAAGATTCATAAAAAGTACACATGGAGACTGGATAAGACTGAACTTAACAGAGTTGCTCTGCCCGCCACAGATAGGTATTTATTTTCCCATTTCTGAATTCTGGATTTCAGCACATCAATAAAAGTTGTCCACATCTGTGCTGTCCTCGAATTGTCGCCTAAGGGAAGGCCAACGTAGGTCCAAGGTAAAGAAGCTAACTTGCACTTTAGATTGTTTCCAAATCTTAGTAGAACAACAGGATCCAAGTTCAAGCCATACAACTTGCTCTTGTTATAGTTGATTGCTAGGTTGGAAATTAATTCAAAAATTGTAAGTATACCCTTCATAGCTTTGATGTTGTTCCTTGAACCTGTAGTGAACATAATGGTGTCATCGGCATACTGCCAAATGTGATAGCAAGACCCTTCCTACTCTGATGGCTGCCATCCTGTTTAGTTCCCACACCTTGTTTATGATGATACTAAGGCCTTCCATAACCACTAGAAATAGGAAAGGGGAGAGAGGATCCCCTGCCGAAGACCCCTTTTCAGTTTGAATTTCCCTGAGCTACTTCCATTGATGAGCACAGCTACAAGAGAAGTGGAGATACATTCTAGGATCAATTCAATCCAAATATGACAGAAGCCCAACTTGGCCAACATTTGCAGCAAGAAATTCTAGTCAATGGTGTCAAAAGCTTTTGAGAAATCCACCTTGAATAGGGTTGTAGGGCGCTTAGATTTCTTGAGACTATGAATAGCCTCATTAGACACTAGAACACCATCTAAAATTTGCCTGCCTTTGATAATGGTAGTTTGATTCTGTAAAATTATTTTGTGTATGACTATTTTCATTCGGTTAGCCAACAATTTTGCTAGGATCTTGTAGCCGCATCCTACCAACGAGATTGGCCTGAAATGCTCAAAAAGAATGGGATTGATTAGCTTGGGGATTAAGGTAATAAAGGTTGAAGAGACCTTTGCAAAGCCGTCCTGTTCTATAGAATTCTAGTAAGAAGGCAGTAAAGTCATGTTTGAGGATGTGCCAATGTTTTTGGATGAAATGGAAGTCATACCAATTGGACTTGGACATTTGTTGGTAGAGCAACTCCAAACAGAAGCTTTGATCTCTTCCTTGGGAAGATTGAGATTAGGTACTCGTTATGAGAATGGGATAATGATTAAAGAGCAAGCAAGTCCAGAGATGGATGGATCCAGTCATATGTGGAAAACTGTTTGCTGAAGTGGTTTCTAATGCTTTCCTTGTGTGGTCCCCCTCCCAAATGTGCAGCCTCGTATAGAATTGATCCTCCTGTGGCTGGTAACTCTGGCATGAAAGAAGTGAGTGTTGTTGTCCCCTTTTCTAATCCACTTGATCCTAGATTTTTGCTGAAGCAGAGATTCATGGTTAAGTAGGGATTGTTGCAGGGCGGATCATGTTTCTATTCTTAGTTGTGCTTCTGCATCATCAAGAGTACACAGTTCCGAGAGGGCATCCAAGTTATGAAGCTTAAGTCTCAATTTCTTTGTTCTTCTGCCAATGTTTCCAAAGTTGTTTTGGTTCCATAATTTGATCTTTTGTTTCATCAGTCTAAGCTTTTCACGGAGCACATAGCCTTTGTACCCCTCACCATGGATTGCTGACCATTCAGTAGCCACAAGATCTATGAAGGCTTTATCGTTGTTCCATCAATTCAGATATCTTAAGGCCTTTGGACCCCAATTGATTTCCTCTGATTCGAACAGGACAGTTCTATGATCTGAGACAATAATGTCGAGCCAATCTTATAAACTTCTGGCCACTCGCGTGACCAAGCTTTTGAAATCAAGAACCTGTCAAATCTGCTACAACAGGCACCCCTTGGAAATACACGTATATCTGGCCCTTTGAAAAGGTGGATCTATCAAGCTCAACTCTTGTGTTAGTGCATTGAATTAGATATTTTTGCTATGGGGAGAGTGTCGTTACTTCTTTTCTCATTAGTTGAACGGATCGCATTGTAGTCACCAGCAAGGCACCAATGGCTAGAGGGGTTGCCCGATACCAAGTGTATAAGTTTGGCCCAATATTCTCTTTTGTGTCTTAAAGCATAGGGCATGTAAATGTTGATGATCTTTACATGAATCAAAGAGGGGCCTTAGAGGCCTTCTACACCCAAAATGTTACCATCCTTCCATGAATTGGTTAATTGGAAAACTAATCTATGCCAGATGGTTAGCACCCCTCAAGCACTGCCAGAGGCTTTACAATGCCGCCATTCGAATTGCTTGTTAGATAAGATTTGTCTACCATTCTATCAGTTGATGGATCTGAGTTTAGTCTCCTGAAGAAGGAGCATGTCCGCTTTCTGGGATTTAACTAGCTCCAAGATCTCTACTTTTTTTCTTTGCAAGCGAAGCCTCCAGATGTTGAAGGTGATGATTCACATTAATTGACTTATAAATGTCCACCTGAGGCTGGGTTCGACTACGCATTTGAGCTTATTGACTCAGAGTTGTTTATTCTCAAGATTTGTTGCTTAAGGTCAGCACAAGGACCGTTGAGAGATACACCCAAATCTAGGGCTAGATCAATTATATCCTCTGCTTCTTTTAGTTCCTTGGAGGGTTGACCTTCAATATTATTATCTGAGAAGTAGAAGATGTATGGTACCAGACTCTCTTGAATTTTTCGAGTATGTTCCTTCAACTTTTCAGATGATTCTCGCTGCGGATCAGTAGGTTTGAAGGTTTCTCATATCTTAGCCACGAATGATTTAGGAGAAAACTGCAGGAGGGGCATGATTCCGATGGGATCTGAGTTCTTAGAGGTCTGAGAAGGAGAGAAAACACAGGCAGATGGAGTGGTCAGTTGAAGTTGTGCGGGATTAACGATGATAACTATTTGTTGAATATTTTCCTTTGGGCAGTGTCATTTTCAACAGGATAAAAGTAAAATGGGCCTCGGGCCTGCTTTGTCATGCTGACTGTTGAGTAACGTCAAGAATATTTTGGATAGGGCCTGTGAATTAGAAATGGGCCATGTTTCAAGAATTTCTCCTTTTGTATTTGCCACGTCTGTGACTGAATCTTTTTTTGCTTCGGTCCAATTGGGGTTGACCTCTACATCTGTTATGGGAGAATGTGCATTCCTTTTGTGTACAAAGTTCTCTGCAGAGCATCCAACTTCTGATTCAATTCTGGTTGATTGGGAAGGATATCTACAATCTAGGAGGGGGATGGATTGCAACTGAAAGGAGCTGTCTGTACATTCTGTATTGGGCTCCTCAATATTCAATGGCTCTATGACATCATTCCATGTCGTCAGCAAGGCAAGGTGGCCGTTGGCAAGATTTTTGGCTAGATTCTTAATCGATATCCCACTCTTCATGCCATCACGGGGACTCGAAATCATTGGTGAATTAGGAGAGGCTTCCAAAGGATCTGCCAATGGCCCTTTGTTGTTCAAGTCAGCCTTTGACGGGGCGGGACATTCTTGTTCCTTTAGGTTGTTTTGATGTCTCTGTTGATACACTTGGGTTCCTGGGCCTTTGCTCTTACAAGGCCAAGGCAGTTCTGAGTGTTCTTCCATGAGGTTGATGTAGAATCTGGTAGCACCCGTGTCAATCTCTATTGAATGATTTATTAAATTGTTTGAGGTCATTAACACCTGATTTGAGCTAGCTGCAGATCAAGGTGTAACTGAGTCTTGATGTCTACCGTGACCAGGGAGCCAAAAATTATTGCAATCTCCTCGAAGAACTTTTTGTACAAGCAGTAACGGGGTATTCCCCGAATTTGGATCCAAGATGTTTGGGACAGCTTGCCATTTACCAACCTCCATGGGTTAAGAGAGTGAAGACAGGGGATTGTTACCATGTTTAAGTCAGCCACGAGGCGGGACTGGTACTCGATTGAGGTGAGTTAAAACTTTGCCTCCTTCTAGTCTTGCCGGTAAGCTTCCTGTGTATCCAGACCCCAACTTAGTTGGGAATATACTGGGTAAAGTTGCAATTTTTTATAAACTTTACCTTGGTTCCTATTACTTTTGTGCTAACCTTTTTGCATCCATTTTCCAAAAGTTGTACCAAAAGTAAGCCCTCTCCAGAACAACAAAAGAGTTAGTTTGATTAACCTGACCTACCTCTCCACGCACCAACTCTCCAATGCCTTCTTTCACTCTTTTACCCTTGTCAGCTTTTCTTTCTCTCCTCTCACTTTCTTCAGCCCAGAAAATTGCCCTCTCCCTCTCGCCGGCCCCTGTAGCGCCGTTGATCGTAACTTCATGGCAGAGGCTCAGCCACCACGCCACCGCATCCGCCGCAAGAGCACACAACCTCAAGCACTTATAACCCAACATTTCCAACACCAAAAATACTGCTCTTCCCCCGGTACAATGGGAGATATTCCATCTCTCTCAGCCTTGGAACATCACCCCAGATACTGTCTTTCATCATGGACACCGGTAGCAGCCTGGTATGATTCCAATGCATGCGCCGCTATGCCAACAGATCCTGCAACTCTATGAACGCGAACGCAGCAAATATATCCACATTCTTACCTGGATCATCGTCCTCATCCAAAATTCTCGGCTGTAAAAACTCCAAGGGAGCTTGGATTTTCCCCGATGTCTTGTGCCACGACTGTCGGATTAATTCCTCCGACTACACCGAATTGTGCCCTCCGTACATCGTTCAATACGGGTCCGGGTTGACTTTTGGGGTGCTGATGTCGGATACATTGAATCTTCCTAGAAAATCGGTGGAGAATTTTGTAGTGGGGTGCTATGTTTTTTCATCAGAACAGCTGGCGGGAATCGCCGGATTTGGCCGCGAGCCAACCTCCTTACCGGCGCATTTGGGTCTTAAGATATTATCCTATTGCCTGGTCTCTCACCGGTTCGACGACGAGTTCGTGGGCAGCAATCTAATTCTCGGCGGCAATAAAGGCGGCGCCACAAACTACACACTTTTTCGGCGGAACCCAAATTTCTCCAACCCGGCTTTTGAAGATTACTATTACATGATGCTATGGAAAATCACAGTCGGCGGGGCGAATCTAAGGATGTTGTACAACTACCTGGTGGCAAATTTCGACGGGCAAGGCGACACTATAGAGAACTGTATCTTTGAATCGGTGGCAAAAGAATTTGAAATCCAAACAGGTAATAATTCACCCGTGCCACCGCAATTGAGACCCAATTGGGGCTAAGGCCCTGCTTCAATATTCCCGGCGAGAATTCTGCGCCTTTACCCGAATTATCCTTCCACTTCAAAGTTGGGGCCGAGATGGATTTGCCATTGGGGGATTACTTCTCCTTCTTGGATGATTCCATGCTATGCATGACCATAGTAACTAATGATGGAGCCGACGGGGAACTCGGGCTAGGCCCGACGATAATTCTCGGCAACTATCAGTAGCAGAATTTCTACATGGAGTATGACTTGGAACACGAGAGGCTTGGATTTAAGAAACAACTCTGCGAGAAAGTTTGTACGAGATTCGCGCATCACATTGTAATATTCTCATCCTTAGTATTTTTTTTCCTTTTTCTAGGAATAAAAGCATTATGAAAATGTGGTCCCTGACATATACCATAGGCAATTCTTGGAAAATAAATAGAGTCGCAGTGGAGCCAAATGCATGGAAAAAGACAAATGGGGTTTTGTATGAGTTTGCTTTTAATTTTTTTACCATGTATCCTGGAATGGTTTTAAATACATTCAATGGTTCAAATAATCTAGGTAAGGTAGGGGACTAAAGCTGTTGCCAACAAATCCAGTTGTTTCGGTCACAAGTATTCATTGCAATTGGCATATTGAAATGAGAAATAGGGGTGACAGTTTATAGACATGTTTCACGCACATATCTAATCTATATATATATATATATATATATATAGAAACAACCATTCTATTTATATATCTTTTTTTATACGATTTCCCATTGTCATGCAATCTTCTCTACGGTAACGTTTCCCTATTGTACTATATCTCTGATGATACTTCTTCTCCATATGCTTTAACTTCTTGCTGCTTCTCGGTTCCTTGGAATTGGCAACAATCCCACTGTTGTCATAGCAGAGATTATAGCCTTGTCTATGTTTGGAATGACTTCCAACTCAACTAAGAAATTTCGGAGACAAACAACCTCTTTAGCAACTTTTGAACCATGATGAAGTTAACAATATAACTTTGATTCATGGTCCTCCATACAATGACTCCACCACCTATGGTGAATACAAAACTAGACGTGAATTTTCTATACTTCTTGTTTGTTTGGAAATCAGAGTTTGTGTATTTCGTGAGGATCATATCTCTACTGGAGTACACTAGCATATAATTTTTCATTCTTCTAAGATACTTGAGAATAGTCTTGACTGTAATCCAGTGTTCTAAAATAGGATTTGATCGATATTGACTCACTGTGCCTACAACATAGCAGATGTTAGGCCTAGTAAAAAAACATGGCGTATATAGGCTTCCCTCAACCGAAGCTTAGGTGCATGTCCCATGTCCTCTTCCTATTGAGGTGTCTTTGGACATTGTTCCTTTGAAAGGGAAACTCCATGTCTCGAATGGAGGTTTCCCCTCTTGGAGTTTTCCATCTTATACTTGACAACCATTTTGTTTATACAAGATTCTTAAGGCAGTGCTAACATCTTCTTCTTGCGATCGCTAATCATTTACATCCCAAGAATGTAACTAACCTTCCCCAAACCATTGATTTGGAACTGGTTGTCTAGCAACTTTTTTACTTTTGTCAATCTTACTGCATTTTTTCCAATAAGTAAGATGCCATCCATAATTGCAAAATCGCCATCTATTCTCTTGGATACTTATGATTTATCATCACTCTTATGAAAATTATAAGATTTGAAAGTCTAATCAAACATTGTGTTCCGAGATCTAGAACCTTGCTTCAATCCATAGATGGATTAATGCAACTTGCAAACTTTTTGCTCATCTCCTTTGGCGATGAACCCTTCTTGTTGGGCCATGTAATCTCCCCAATACGGCTCTTCAAAAAAGCCGTCTTGACGTCTATTTACCGTATCTCATAGTCGAGACATATAGCTATAAACAAGAGTATGCGGATCTATTTGTTCATAGCTATTGGGAAAAAAAGTCTATTCATAGTTAACTCCTCTTATTTTGGTTTAACCCTTTTCAACTAGGCTATCTTTGAAGGTATCTACCTTCCCATACGTTCCCTTATTCTTCTTGTATATCCATTTGCATTCAATAGTAGTCATATCCTTTGGAGGGTGATATGATTGTTGGGGGGCCGAGACGAATTTGGATTCTTGCATGATTTAAAATAATTGGACTCTACAATGTAAATTACAGCAAAGCGCAGTTTCGTGATTTCTTCCAATCAGAGGTACAAATGTAGTTGGATCGATCTGAAATTCAATTGGAGTCAGAGGACTCATTTGGCGTGTTTGTTTTCAGAAGAGATTCTATTTCAACGGCTGGATCGTGTGATATAAATTTTAGAACATACTGCTTTTGTTCACTCACGATCTGCTACTTGCAACATTGCGCAGTCTCGATTTTATTGGTGATCGAAAGTATGAAGGTGTTCCGATCGTAATGAAATTGTATCTAGTGACAGAGGACTTTGCAGGACATATAATGTCAAAAGTATATCAAATTCTAATGGTCCGATGGTGAGTTATTAGTTTCAGAGTATACTGTTCTCAAACTGAAAGTTTGCACGTGACTTATGGAGACCAGATCAAGCATATGATATGTTGCACATGTGGGAGACCACGACCTCTCCTAGACGCTGTCAAGAAGAATGTTCATTTTCCTTATTATGTATTTTAATTAAATTAATTCCATTAATTGTTTAGAATTTCAAATTTTTATGTAATTAGGAAATTCCTTATTTTTAGCAACTAAGTTAGGATGCGTTTCTTACTCAGGTAAGGTCCAATTTTAATAGGATTCAAATTAGGTAAGGCTCAAATAAAGTCTAGAGATTAGAATCTTAGGCCCACTAAAATTATAGCCTATTTAAATACAGATTTCACCCTTTTCAGAAAAGATTTTTGACGTTAATTTCATTATGAATTTTGAGAGAGATCCCTTTATTTATTGAATTCTTATTCTAAAAAAGATTAGGTTGAATGCATCTTAGCATACATGTAAAGATTAATTCTATGATATTCGAATTTATCATAGAGTAGATCATCGGGTAGGCGTTTGATTGAACCCTTGGTTTACATTCGTTTCTAGCATAGTAGTTGGCTAGGGGTTGATGTTCCATGTTTGATTAGGTTTCTATGGCATAATACGCATCTTCCATCTCAATTTCATTCCATAATATATTCTTAATTTTAATCGTGTTTGTCTTTCTTTCAGTTGCAATTTCAAAAATTGCCCCTTTCAGTCCAAAAAGCCAGTGAAGATCCATTTTCGAAATTCATTTGTAAGGAATTAAGAGTCTCGTTTTTCAATTATGTTTTGCCTTTTTGAGTCCTTGTAGATTCCGGC
>JAOWBN010195036.1:0-27420 GCA_028565015.1 Pinguicula moranensis
CACCAAGTTGGATATCAGGCATGCTTTTGCAGGATACGGAAAACTGGAGGACACCTACTTCCCTCCATTAAAGCCGAACCAACGCCCGTATGTCTTCGTAAGGTTTGCTCGTGGAAAGGATCCCTATTTGCTAGAGATGGAACTTAGAGGTATCTGGATGGGGGCTCACAAGCTGCAAGTGAATCTGATAAAATCGTCTGCATATGATGCCCGAGGTAATCCCTCAGCTGAGACCTCCTCTTTGAGACGCCCTCCATCCGGAACCCCGTCGCCAACTGATGTGCATCAAACAGTCGACAATTGCAAAATTCTGGCATATGAATTGGACAGTCAAGGCACTGAGTGGTTAACAAATAGTATTCTAGCCAGCCCGAATATGAACATTACTTCAGAAATGGTGAAGGCCCGGCTATCTACTCATAATCTGAATATGGGTTCTGTAGTTATGATTGAAGGTGGTGAGTTCTTACTGACATATCCCACGATGGAATTACAAAACATCCTATGCGAAAGGCCCGAACTGATTAGCTCCCTGGGACTAAGATCTGTGCGCCCGTGGCGTCATGGGCGACACGATACAAGCAGAACGGTGTGGCTGCAAATCAAGGGCACTCCGCTACATGGTTGGTGCCCTGGATTATTCAAAAAGATAGCAAGTTCACTTGGTGATTTTGTGAAGCTGGATATTGAAACGGAGAACAGAACTAATCTTCAGTCCGCGAGGGTTCTCATTCGAACCAAAGAGCGCAACACAATTGATGAACAGATCAAAATTATCATTGGGGAAGAATGGTTCAAGGTTAGTGTTAGCGAGGAGCGATATTTTGCCAGAGAAGCACAATGGAAAGCGATACACTTCACTCAGCCAAATTATGGGTCTGAGGACTTTCCGGACCTACGCCGACACACAACGCAAAGACGTGGCCAAGCAGCTAAAAGTGTTCGTGCAGAAATATGGCGTCCAAAAGCAATGGTTGGACAATCTATTCCAAATGATGAAACATCCAAGTCTGATATGAGGAACAATTCGGATATGGCAGTGGACGCGAAAATTACAAATAACTGCCCTAATGGTGATAGGGATTGCAGGACTGGTGATCAGGCCTCAAGTGCTTTTCAGACAGAAAATACAAATGATGAACTTCAGACTGATCTGAATACTAGTGATGCAGCTATGCGAGATGTTATCGATATGTCGGGAAACTTGGAAGATTTACACAAACCTCCAGTTACCACCGGGAATATCTCGGCAGTCCTGCAAGAACCCCCTGAAGCGCAGTTGAAATCTCCAATCCTGGAGAACAATACTCGAAAAAGAAAGGAGGGTGTCTCTAAAGCATCCCAAGATGTTGCGCCTGAATCTATCATGAGTGTGGGCACAGAACGGCAAAAAGGTAACAAGAAAAAATCAGGCCTCACAAAAGAGGCAGATCGCATCTGGGATTTTGGACAGGAAATTGGCATTGCCGCTTCGGAATCAATGAAGCAAACCAAATCTCGATTGAAAGACCTTGAGAAGCAAGACCGGATGGAAATCATTGCTGAGAAGAGTGTAACCAATATTCAGACAGAGACATGAAAATATTATCTATCAATGTATGTGGTCTAGGCTCTTCTGGTAAGCACAGATCTATCAAACATCTAGCAAGGAAACACAATGCTGACATGCTATGCCTACAAGAGACTAAAAGAGAAGTGATAGAGCATTTCACAACGACACAATTATGGGATCACTCTGAATACAAATGGGTGCACAAGCCGTCTAGTGGAGCTTCAGGGGGGCTACTGATGATATGGTCCACGGAGACCTTCCTAGTCTCTCAAACCATCATTCAGGAAGATAGCATTATAGCTGAAGGATTATGCTCCAAGAACAACGAGCCCCTCACCATCATAAACATATACGCCCGATCCGGAGAATATGCTGCGAACAGAGCCCTATGGCAGAATCTATCTCTGCTTCTTCAGAACTCTCCGCAAATGGCCTTTTGTCTCGTTGGTGACTTCAACACTGTCAGAAACGTCACTGAGAAATTCAATTACTTTGGGCCGCTTACTGCAGAGATGAGGGAGTTCAACCGCTTTATTATATCGAATAATCTGGTGGACCTTCCCCTGCTAAGATATATATATACCTGGCTGGACGGAAATGGCACTCGTGCGAGTCGTTTAGACCGCTTTCTCCTATCTAAGCGGTGGACAGACATTTGGCCGAATCTAATGCAATCTGCTCTTGAAAGAAACATTGGAGATCACCGTCCAATTCTATTACATCTGGAAGAGACGAACTGGGGACCGAAACCCTTTCATACCTTAAACTGCTGGCACACCCACCCGAGCTTCAAAACCTTTGTGCATACTACATGGCAATCGTGCTCATTTCAAGGTACACCAAGTTCTATTCTGCACTTATCAATTAAATACCTTCGATGTGCTTTGCAGGATTGGAACAGGAATGTCTTTGGCAACATAGGAAAAAACATGGACAATCTGCAAGAGAAATTAAACTGCTATGATGCGATAAGTGAGCAACGACCTCTCTCGACTATTGAAGCACAAAGTTGCTACGACACCAGGCAACAACTGAAAGTGATAAAAAAACAACTCTCACTACTGATACGACAAAAGGCGAGATCTAGATGGATCTCGGATGGTGATGGCAACACTGCCTTTTTTCATGCTACTGTAAAACATCGGCGGCATAGAAACTCCATACATGGGCTACATCTTGATGGGATATGGACCTCGGGTGTTATGGAAGTTAAAAATGGGGTCAACTCTTACTTCGCCAAACACTTTGATGAACAGGTTTTCCCAAGACCAACTATTACAACACCTTGCAACATGGTACTCTCTGAAGATGATAACAGAATGCTCCTAACTGACTTCTCTGAGGAAGAAACTCTCAAGGCACTATGGTCCTGCTCTGGATCCAAAAGTCCCGGTCCGGATGGCATTACCTTCTCTTTTCTTCAAGTAAATTGGGACACTTTGAAGACATCATACATGGCCTTCTTGCATGAATTTCATCAAACAGGAAAGCTTCTCAGATCACTAAACGCAACATCCATTGTCTTAGCTCCCAAAGTGAAATCTCCAACTAATCTATCACACTTTCGGCCGATATCGCTAGTCAGCAGCGCATACAAACTGTTATCATTGATCCTGGCCAATAGACTGCGCAAAGTCATTAATAAGTTGATAGCTCCGGAACAACTTGCGTTCATCAAAGGTAGGCACATACAAGATGGCATTCTCCTTGCCAACGAACTGCTGCATCATGTGAAATCAACCAAAGAATCAACTGTCTTCCTCAAGATAGACTTCGCAAAAGCATTTGATTCGGTCAATTGGAACTTTCTGTGCCATATGCTGAACAAGATGGGATTTGCAACTAAATGGATCAAGTGGATTAGAGCTTGCATATCCTCTGCCACTGGCAGTGTTCTTATCAATGGCTCTCCATCCGGCATCTTTGATTTTAGACGCGGTCTCCGGCAGGGTGACCCTCTCTCGTCCCTGCTCTTCGCAATTGTCACTGAAGGTCTAAACTTACTGATACAAAATGCGGTCAATCTAGGAAAGCTTACGGGCATAAGAGTGGGTAACAAGGAGTATACGCATTCGCTCTATGCGGATGACACCTTATTCTTTGGATCTGGAACGTGTGAGAATGTCTTGGCAATGAAAGCCATTCTCAGATTATTTGAACTCTCCTCTGGCTTGCGCATCAACTTCAAGAAAAGCTGCCTATTATGCTTAAATCTACCGCAACAGCAACACAATCCCCTGGCCAACTTGCTGGGATGTTCGACGATGTCCGTTCCCTTCAATTATTTGGGCATCAAAGTCGGCTGCAACCCCCGCTACCTTAGCAGCTGGACGCATCTTACAGAGGTAATGAGAACCAAAACTGCACATTGGACTAATCACTTTCTCTCTTTTGCAGGCAAGGTAACGCTGATAAAGAGTGTGCTGAGCAGCATTACCGTCTATTACTTCTCGATTTATATAGCCCCAAAGTCTGTAATCAAAGATATGATCCGCATCTGTAGAGACTTCCTGTGGAACTCGAGCTACACAGCAAGGAAATCTATTGCCTGGATAAAGTGGGATGACTTGTGCAAATCTAAAGAAGCCGGCGGACTTGGAATACTTCATCTTGAGGCTTTCAATCTTGCACTTCTAGGTAAATGGGGGTGGAGACTTCGGACCCAGCATCATGGAAATTGGATAGATGTAGTTAAGGCTAAATATATGCAGCATGTCTCACGGAATGGGGATTGGACAAATCTATCTGCAGTCACGCGCTCATCCATCTGGTGGAAAGATTTAATCAAGGTTATCTCCTCACCCTGGTTCTCTTCTAGCATCACACGGGTGATTGGGGATGGCCGCAACACTCGGTTCTGGCGGGATGATTGGCGTGGCACAGGTCTCCTATCTGATCAGCTACCCGAGTTATTCACCATTGTGGCAGACAAAAACATCTCGTTATACTCTATGTGGCAACAGATATGCTCTAATGATCTGCAAAGTGGAAACTGGAATCAGCCTCTTCTACAGCATCATATTGGCAGTTATCATGAGCTGGCTGTGGAAACCATGGACTTCTTTACTCCATCAACTCGATCCGACTCCTGGAGATGGGTAGGAGGTTCAAAAGGAGCTTACTCTTCCCGAAGCGCATATCAATCCATCAAGCAAGATAGCAAACCAGATGGCCCCTCGGACCAAATACTAGCAATGGTCTGGGGGCATATATCGCCTCGAAAAGTTAGCAACTTCTGCTAGAGATCCATCAAACACAGAATTGCAACAAAAGACAACCTCATCACTCGAGGAATGGTATTCACAACTGAAGAAAGCCTCTGTTATCTCTGCAAAGAGACCTATGAATCAGCTGATCACATATTTTGCTCCTGCAACCTGGCATACATACTGTGGGCACAAGTATATGAGTGGCTGGGGAGGTTCACCGTTGGACCAAGTGTCATTCGTGATCACTTCACATCACACATGGGATTCTGGACAAAAACCAAGGGCAGCGACTTATGGCGATCCATTTGGCACGCAACTATATGGACTATCTGGAAAGCTAGAAATTCCATAGAATTTGACAAAGGGATATTCAACATCTCTTCCGGAATTGTGCAAATCAAAATTCAAACGTGGAACTGGCTCACAGCACGGATGCCTAGGCCTACGGTGGTAACTCTGAATGACTGGATGCATCGACCTCTTACCTGCTTTGATGTGTATTTCCCACCGTGAGTATACGGATGTAACCTCAGGAATATCATCCCTCAAAGGATGAGATGTCCTAACTGTAAAATTCTTGTGTGAATAAATTCTTTATTACCTATAAAAAAAAAGAAGTATATTCACATGTTGTCATGCAAGAGAAGCAGAAAGTTGAAAAGGCTTGTTGAATAACTCTATTAAATGAAGTTGTAGCTGCTATATGATTGCATTTTAAGCTCGCGTGCAAATGGGTTACGCACGTTTGCACATTTTTTAATAAACATATAAAATAAAATAAAAATGAAAAATCCTTGTAAAAGGATAAAAAAAATAATAAAAAATTGAAAACCCCTCCTGAAAATGTATAAAAACAAGTAAATAAAACCTATTGAATCACCAAACGATCATTACTAAACTAAACAGTCAAAATAATTGAACTGAACAGTACTAAACAAAACAATCCAAATAGCAGTCCAAACTCCAAATCCAAAATGTCCTAATAGCAGCCCCAATTACATGTAAGGTCAAAGGCAAATAGTCAATAATAAATTATCAAAATCCAAAATGATCACACAACCAAGATTGAAAACATTCCAAAGCACCTGCAATATAAACAACATATAGTTATATTAAGCCATGACTAATATAAAATTCAATTACAATCATTAATCATAACACAATACCTAAGGAATATCAGGAGATATGAGTAAAACTAGAAGAGTCTTCTTCGTCATCGCTGTCATCTACTAAATAATCTTCTAGCGAGCCCAGACCAAGACCTTTAACTCTTTGATCTTGCGACTCCCAATATTTGATTAATGTCAACATCTCAATTGTTTCAGGTTTTAAGTTGGCCCGTCGTTCCTCAACTATTCTCCTAACCATACTAAAGACCAATTCTGAAGATACAGTCGATACCGGAATGGTGTAAACATCTTTGGCTAACCGTGAAAGAACGGGGAATTCGACCTTATGACTCTCCCACCACTGTAACATATTCAAGCTATCTTTATCTTCAGCATTGGACATGACAAAACGTATATCAAGATAGTTCTTCAATTCAAAGTATTGTCCATAATCTCCCTCATCCATAAGCAAACTAGATGAATGAGAAAAATCAAGTACATTCCATGCATTTGATGTTGAGCCGCTAGTTTCTTGTGTTCGAACCCTCAAGCATCCAGATCTATCCTCATACTTACTGTACAATGCATACAAATAGGTCTCCACTTATTTGGGAAAGTCTTTTCTGTCTACTATGTCCAGCTAGGTTCAAATTTTATTCACTGCAACTTTAAAACCAGACATCTTGGCTCGAGGATCCAAGATCCAAGTCAAAGAATATAATAAATGAGGGGTGACCTAATACTTCAAGTATTTTTTTTCTTCATAGCTACAGCACCAACAGAAATGTGTGGATCATTCTTGTGCACGAAGATAGTATAAGCAATTTTAGCTAGCTGGTGCAATGCTTTGGGAGATGTAGTGGTCGCCTCGTAGAACACCTGAAGAAAGTTGGTAATCTTATCAATGACATCCCACTCTGCACGGTTCAGGGTCGTCGGGGAATTAGAGGATGCCTTCATCTGTACTTTCATCAGATATTGGCCAATAGCATTCTTGAACTCGGATGCCTTCTTTAACATTATATATGTCGAGTTCCATCGTATTGGCATGTCTGGTTCCAAGATCTTAGCCTTCAAACCTGAACGACGACATTCATCTTTGAAGGCGTTGACCCGTTGGCTCGACATTCTTATATAAGAGACCACATCCCTAACCTTCTCAACATACTGCTTCAAAACTTCTAAACGTGACTTGACAATCAAGTTAATGACATGCATGCACACCTTTGGTGGAGAAGTACGCCACCATTGTAATCTTCCAAAGGCTGTTTCATGAGATCAATTGCCTTAGAATTCACTGAGGCATTATCAAAAGTAATTGATATAGTCCTCTTTTGAAGTTCATTATCCTGTAGCACCTGATAAACAAACATATAATAATTAAAAACTCTTTAAAAAAATGATAAAGTAAGATATAACAAGTCAAACCAATTACCAGAAGAATACTTTCAGCAATAGTTGAATCAGTATGCCTATGCACTAGTATGAAATCTATGATTCTCTTCTGAAGTGTCCAACTATTATCGATGTAATGGGCCACGACACTACAATAATCTAAGTGTGCATGGGAATCCCATATGTCTGACGTCAGCGCCACACAAAAATCCATGTCAACTAAGTCTGGCCCCAATGCACACTAGGGGTGCTTACTCGGTTATTCTGTGTCGGTTATGGTAATAACCAATACCGAACCAAACAAGGTTCGGTTGTTCGGTTACTGAACATTGTATCTTTTTAAAAATTAGATTTTAGGTTTTTTGGTTGAAATTTTTCATTTTCGGTTAACCGAACATTGTATCTTTTTTAAAATTAGGTTTTAGGTTTTAGGGTTAAAAATTTGAAATAACCGAATAACCAAAAAAAATTCGATTTTTCGGTTAACTGAACATTGTATCTTTTTAAAAATTAGGTTTTAGGGTCTAGGGTTGAAATTTTTTATTTTCTAATTTTTTAGGGTATTAAGGTTATTTATGAGTTGAAATATAAAACTTATAAACTTATCATACTTATTAACTTATAAAACTTATATAACCTATAAAATTTTAAAACTTTAAAACTTATAAAATTTTGAAACTCATCTGATATAACTTAAAAATAACTTATAAACTCATATAACCCAAAAATAACTTATAAACTTATATAACTTATCAAATTTAAAAACTTATAAACTTATATAATTCATAAACTTATATAAGAATTATATATACTTTATTTACTTATAAACTTATATATTAATTATATAAATTTTATTTATTTATAAACTTATAAAGTTTATAAACTTATATAAGAAATATATAAACCTTTATTTACTTATAAATTTATATAACTTATAAAATTTAATAAAAAAATGACAATATTTCATCTGTAATTTTAGCTATAATCAATCTAAAAATCTGTGAAAACATAATAAAAACCTAAATTAAAAAAAAAAAAAATCGGTTTTTCAGTTATAACCCAAAACCGAACCGAAAAATTTTTCAATTATGGTTTTCCATAACCATAACCGAACCGAATAACCAAATAACCGAAATTTTTCGTTTATTCAATTCGGTTAACTGTAAGTTATTTTGCTCACCCTGACTGAGAGTAAGTATGCAGCGTCGAGGAGCTTGTTTTCATGGATGATCTCCCAGAGTTACATCTTGATGAGCTGAGCGGCCACCAGAATTTGTAGAGAATCAACAGATATAAAGACAATTTCATTGCGATTCAGCCAAATCAACGGCGGAGGAGACCAGGGAGGGCCCTCAATATTTAAAAAGTATATACACACATACAAATTATGTTTGGTCCCCCTCCAAATTATATAAAGGTTGTGAACAGAATTCGAGCCTTAGACATTCCAAATAATATTTATAGTTATAACCACTAGACCACAACATTAAAAGTAAATTATCAGTTATAAAATTGTTATTTCATATGTTTTGGATAGTTTTTAAGATATATTCTTTTATAATTTTTTAATGTAATTATTTTTAATAATTTAGTAATTTGCTTAGATTCTTGGTTAATCAATAT
This sequence comes from Pinguicula moranensis, assembly GCA_028565015.1. Lineage (NCBI taxonomy): Eukaryota > Viridiplantae > Streptophyta > Magnoliopsida > Lamiales > Lentibulariaceae > Pinguicula > Pinguicula moranensis. The sequence goes on from JAOWBN010195036.1 coordinate 8,889, forward strand.
AATTGTTATCTAAAATAATATCGAAATAAAATATTATTAAAAATAATATTTTTATCAAAAATATTATCTAAAACAGTAATAATATTAATCTTATATTTTTTATAGGTTGATTCAACTTATTTTGATTCTTACCTTTTTTACTGCACATCTGAATGTACATACATACTCATGACCCGACCAAATTTAACCAAACCTGAACCACTCTACTCCAAAAGAAAATAATTGGGCCCCCTCCCTTAATTTTGTGGCTCAACCCCTAAACCAAATTCTCCTTGCGGTCACCAACCAGATGAGTTGCTATTCTTCTTTTCTACCTCTGTTTTGTTGCATCCGTTGTGTTGTGTGAGATTGATTGAAGGATCTTTATGTAAAAGTGATGAGAATTTGCAATACCCTAGCAGATAATTTACTTTTTACTAGAATCACTGCATATTTTGCATATGATCTGTTGTTATGGCATAAGAGACACTATGAATTGTTTATTCATCGAGGGATGCGATTCTGCCAGGTCTGCCATGTGAAAACTGATAATTTGAGTGGAGTTTTTGGTACTGTGGTGCCATAAGACCCAACCATTTATATCAATACTTTTATATCTATACATGTTATACGCAGTATTCTTTATTATTTGTTTTATTACCTGCATTTTTTTCATACCAAATAATTAACCTAGGTATTGATAATTTATAGTGAATCACAATGATGTTGTGATGATGAAACCAATGTAATAATATTATCAATACTAAATATTCCTAATAATAGTATTAGTGAGACAGAATATCACTAATACGGATAAGTTAACATGCTCTAACTCACTTCTTTTTGAAAGAAGTAGTTGATCTAATCAATTATGGTGTAGCGACACCTAAGTTAGAACGTGGATGCTTGTAGTTGACAAGTATATCAGATTGACCCAATTAGAGTTCAACAACATATTGTCAATGGTCGATATACTCTACAGAATAATAGGTGTAAGTGATCCTTAGACTTTAGATCACCATATAATATTGAGTATTGATATCATTCTTTGATTATATTCAGAGTTGCAACGTAAATGGGTAACAATGAATAATTTTTGGAGTGATATGAAGTACGAAAAGATTATGAGTGATTGATAAAGAATTCACCACTCTTAAATGGTTAGGAAGCAGTATTCCTATGACCACTTATAAGAGATCATGGAAAAACCTTTAATCAAAGTGCGAGTATGATTAGAAAAGAGTTTCTAATCGATACTCGAAGACCATTATCTCTGCTACAAGAAATCTTTTGCATATATCAAAAGAGGTTTACAGATGACCTCTATATGTTAGATTGGGATATGAAAAAAGGTGAAATGATATTAATTACATGGGAGTTAGTTCTTAAAAGGGATAATCTCATTAAATGACTATTATCAAGGGGTGACCATGATATGTTGTTATATGTCACTCATGGTCTATGGACATAAATTATGAATTAATGAATTAAAAGAATTTAATTCATTAACCATAATATGAGATTATGTTAATTTAGGGTCTATTGTCAAGCTACCGGGAACTTATGGGATCAACACATTAACATCAAACTCTTTAGAGATCAAAATATAATCAAGGTAACGTATAGGGATCGAAATAAAGTTTATGAAACTTAAAGGACTTGTTTGTAATTATGGTGTCACAACTATAATAACCAAAAGATTATGGGATGTATATTTAATATACAAAAATTCCATGTGTTTGGATCAATGTTGGAATCCATTAAATGAATTAGTGGGAAAAATAAATACTATACTTCATATATAAGATATATGAAGTTAGTGACATTTTTGTTTCAATTAGATTACATGCATGATATTCATATCCAATGAAATTACATGCAATGAGGTTCATATACAAAGAGTTGTATATAATGGTTGAAGGAAATGGTTCATTAAAATCATGCACCAAAACCATGAGAGGTTTGAAACCATGTATACATGTATGGCTAGATTTAAAAATTAATCTACTAACATGTACATGTGTTTGCATATCAAGGCTATATGAAACTCTATAAATACTTCAACACTATCATATGTGTTAGGGTTTATGTATTTGTAGGTCTTGAAAGAATAAAAGGAGAAGTTCTCTCTCTAAAATTTCTCTCTACCCTAGAGCTTTTGGAGATTGAGGTGAAACAATTGTGCATTTTTTCTTCAAATCTTCTCAAACCACAAGTAAGGAGTTAACAATCCAAACACACATAAGTGTTATACAATAGGTTGTACAAGCTCCCAAAAGTGGTGGTGGTTTGGACTAGCCTAGAGGGTGGACAATTGGATACCTACAAAAGATACTACCTTGAAAGAATCTGTGAAAGCTCCAAGTTGAGGTATAAAATCTCTCTACTCTTGCTATGAGGTTATGTAAATCAGTATGGACCATGGGGAGAGAAAATCTTAAATTTTTGTTATGCATATACTATGTTTTCGCTTCCCCTCAAATTATGTTTCATGGCACGTAGTGTAGCATAGAGTTCCAACAGTTTTATGATTCAACAACATGAAGAGAAGAAAATTGGGGTGGTGGTGGTGGTGGTGGTAGAGGTTAGTCCAACTTCTTTACATATGTCTTGATATACTGTTTTCACTATGAATTCTTCATGTAAATCTGCTTGCCATGTCCTTCTGTCTGCATTTTCGTTTAGTTGAGTCTATCCAACATATATAGCAGTTGTTGAAGTATAGTTTCTTCATAGACAAACAGTTCTCTTCGCCGTGCTCACAACCACATCCATCCTTCTCCATTTTGAATTAGTTTTTTTTATATGCTTATGAACTTGTCTGTGGCTGCCATATATGATTTGTCAAGTTCTTCACACAGCCTAGCATTTTTATACCATCGACCATCCTAGAATAGTTTACTATTTCCATTGCCAGGTTTGATTCTAACATGAGTTTAGACATCGTAGGACAAGATGCCCGCTGAGCTTCCCTGGTTAATCAGGATTATCCTCACGTCGAACTTTCCTATTATTGCGGTAACGACTATAAGTGCGTACTTGGGGACCTCACTGGGAATTTGATCCCTTACAAATCGTATTTCTCCGCCATTCTTTGGTGGAGGTTGTGTTGATGCCACACTCAGCCCCCTTTGAGCGACTCTTTTTTGGGCTCTCATGGAGACTTTTCCAATGAATCCTCCAGTGATCATACTGATGACTTGAGGTGGGGGGTCTTGGGCACTCGAGTGCTTTGAGGTTGATGGTTCACCACATCTGGTTCGGGGATCACCTCCATGTGTAAGTGCAAGCTTTATTGCTTGATTTTAGGGTATCTTCTTGACCCATTCTCGCAGATTACCGAGTTGGATAAGCCTTTTGATGTCATTTTTTAGTTCCTCACACTCATCCATGATATTCTTGTTGTCCTGGTGGTAATGGCAAAAGAGTTGTCTATTGATTCTCTGTTTCGTGGTTGGGTTTTGAGGCCCAGTGAAGACCTAGTCACCCTAAGTTATGCAAAAGATCTCATTTTGCGATGCCTTTAAGGGGGGTTGGGGTTGGGGTGAAGGTGGTGTATCGAGGCTTGTTGATAAGGCCAACAAAACTTTTATTCAGCGTTTAGTTGGTGAATTCCTCGAGTTTGGGACCCTCTCAGGTCGGGCATCCCTTTTGGTAGTAGGGGTGCTCTTACTCATTAAGGCTTTGTTAAATTGTTCATTGAATGAATCTATATTTATCTTATTCTTTTATATTATGTGTTGGAAATAAAATCAAGCATGAATGGAATTCCATTGTTGTAATAGATGTAACTTGAGAGTCCAACAAGAAACATCTTGTCAGAGGATTGGACATCATGATTGAGATCTTAGTATTTTCTCATGACCATTGGAATTGCCCATAAATCCTTGTGAAGAAAATGGCTGATCCAGGCCGTTAGTGCAACGTCGCTTAGATGGAGACTCCTCTATGTTGAAAAGAGTTTCTACATAGGACTGACCGAGATGCGATAACAAGATCTTTAATCTCTGTTAGCCAAGATACTTCTATCACATTGCAAAGATGATGATGTATAAGTTATATCTTTAGATCATGTAAGTTCTGTTCTATGACGTTTGGTTCTTTGACTTGATTGGTAAGATTTAGCTAGGATAACACAGGTCGAATCGCTTCATCTCGGGAGCTGAATGAAGTGGATATCTACGAGTCATTGGTACAAGATAGAATTCACACCTCTCTTCACTTCATAGGAGTGGAGAGTTGAATCATGTTTTCCATGAGGGATTTATTCGATACTTGAATGAAAGTGCTCGTCTACGAATGAAGATTCATCAAATAATTTGTTCATTAGAGAATAAATGGTACTCGTGGCGCCATATAGTGCTCGCCTACGAATGATCTAATTCTAAATACGGAAGAAACCTAAATAGATGTAATCTATAAGGATCTTGATATTGCATGCATTAATTTATAAAATAAATATAACAGTCTCGCTACATTTATCATGTAAATAAATCCAAATCCCATATTAAACATGTAATTTTATATGCATAAATAATAATATATCTAAATTGAAAAGTTGAGATCTAGTACAAATGTTCATAGACAAGGGAAAAATTGTCTACTTCACTACAACTTCAAAACCACCAAGGTTTTCGAGCATATTCTGGGAATGTACTCAAAGGTTGTAGATCTATTTTATACTCCTTAAAGAATAATAAACACCATACCAAAAACTAACTTTTTTAGGTTGATCTAATCTCAACACATGAGCGAAGATCAAAAAAAGAAGAAGAATTCCCTTTTCTCTCTATAAAAAATCAATAGCTGCACCCTAAATCTAGGATTTCAAAACCCCTCTTTTATAAGACTTGAGAAACAAGACTTGTGTTGTGGCAAGAGGTGTTAGTTTATATTTATAATGACAAATCAAGTTCATCTAGTTAAAGGCCCATAATTAAATGTTCCATAAGTTGGGCCCACTTAATTCTCCTTTACTTACTAGGACACTTTGATTAAATATAATTTAATTAAACCTTATTTGGCCTTCGATGACATGACTCCATGAAACTTCAGTTAATCCTTATAATTATTCCATGGACTATTTAATTAACAACTTAATTATTAGCCCAAATTACACATTCTAATTCATGGAAAATATTTTCCCAAATTATCGGTATTTGCTTTCTCATAAAACAGTGAAGACAATGTGGGGTCTGCATGACAAACGACTTGAGGCCATCCATTCCGATGCTTATCCATTGCTAGGCCAAACACCATCGCTCATTAGGTGATGACATTCGTGATGGGCGATCGCGCGTAAGATGGTTTGCAAGATCGCGCATGAAACATATGGTTGTGCACAATGCACGTAAAATGCATGCATTTCCTATGTCGATGGCCTATGTGGCAGGCCCATTCAAGTGTGTGTGGTGCGAGTTGTGCATGCCTGTGTGATACACTTAGCGAAGGACACACAATATTGACATGCTCATCATTTTCTCTAGACGATCGTCTTCATTTTCCACCATTTCATGTCTATTTCTTTTGAGTAATTACTAATGGAGTATTACGTCCATTGTTGGCTAGTTCGAGATCCATAGACCCATAAAGTGAGCTCAAAAATAATTAATCATCGCATAAAAGCTCTTTTACCGAATCAATAATTTGTTTAGTGCTGTCGGTTTAGAATTGTGATAATTTTAGGGGCTAGAAACTCACAAGTGCCCACGGATGCAAGGATGGCACTCAAAAGATTGTATCGGACAAAACTCAGGGAACGACTCAAATCACTGAAAGCTTATGATTTTATTGAAGTACTCTCAATGTTTGAATAAAAAGACCTGCGGGTGATCAAGCAATTTATAGCATAAGGCCTTCGTTGCTCGACTCCCAAGTACCAGACGCAGCCGAATGGTCAAAGGTTGTTTCCATGATCCGAAAAGAGTGGCTCGTGTCATTTTTGTAAGGAAGGACGTTGCCTCGGTTCAAATCTAGACCAATGATGCCCTGACGTGTCCTGAAGAGAAGGACTACGTGTCCGCCCATGTTCAACTCATGGATAAGGACTTTGACCGAGACATACTACAAGCTACCACAAACTAACCCCTAAAAACTAGGGAGCTGCGGTTGGTCCAAACCATGGCTCATGTGTTTGAATCGTTTAGGTTCAAATTTGGTATCCATGTGCTCACAAAGATCTTACAAATTGGTTGGACTCAACCAAATCAAACTGGTACGACAAATAAAATTTGGGCACGGACAATAAAAAAGTTGCCCATGGGCCGCAGTAGTTCACCAGTCCTGACCAGCGGCCGTTTTCCTTAAGCCTTTCATCGATTTATTGATGCGAATTGCGATTTTCTTGGTGTCTTTTCTTCCCCCTTTCTTTAGCCAAGTCCCGGTGCTCAAGGTGGGCCAAATCTCGTAATGTTGCCTCATCCTTGTGGTCAGAAGTCTCGAAAACTATCTCATTTGGCTCGGTTGGCTCAGATACTTCGACATCAGCCTCCTTGGGTTGAAAAGAACCCGTCTTCGAGTCCTCATAGCATGCACTAAAGTGTTTGATGTTGAAGACATCTGAGGTCTTAAAATGGTTTGGGAGTTTTAGGCAATAGGCGTTCTCATTGATCTTCTCGATCACCTCGCACGACCCTATCTTTCGGTTGCCAAGTTTGTTGTACTTTCCACTTTGAACTCGGTCTCAAGTTAGTACGACCTAAACTTGGTTGCCAACATTGAATACCACCCTTTTCTTTGAGCATTAGCACGAGCTTTATACTTTTCATTGCTCTTGGTGATATTGGCTCGGACATGGTCATGGATAAGCCTAAGGTGTTCAGCCATCACTTTGGCCTTAGGGCTGTATCTAGGTGTGGCCATTCCGGATTTTGAAAGGGTAATAGGTTATTCCCGTTCCCGTTCCAAATTTGGTTAGGAACGGAAAATGGTTTCTGTTCCTGGACCAAAGTCCAAAATATTGTGGGACTTCGGGATTCTGTACTTCGGGAATAATAAATTCTTGAATATTAAAGTTGCCTACAATTAAAATTCGGGACGGGAATAGGTTGTTCCCGTTCCCATTCCAAATTTTTTTAGGAATAGAAATCTATTCTCGTTCCTAGACCATATCTTGAAGTCTCAATACTTTTGGGACTTTGGGATTCGAGAATTCCCAAATTCTTAAATCCTGAATGGCTAACCCTAGCTGTATCGACCAATTTGAGTAGTAGGGGCTAAGTCCAACACTCCCGAGGGGTTATTGCCAAAAACTACCTCAAAAGGACTAAGGTCAGTGGTCCTATTATTTTATTGGTTATAGGCAAAGTCGGCTTGTGCCAAAGCCATGTCCCATTGCTTCATCTTGGATCCGGCTAGGTATCTCAAAAAATTCCCTAAACTTCGGTTAACCATTTTAGTTTGGCCATCGGTTTGGGGGTGATAGGCACTGCTAAATTGTAGCTTAGTGACCATTTTCCCCCACAATCTTCTCCAAAATAAGCTAGCAAGTTTTGTGTGATGAACCTAGTCACTCCATGGAGCCATGCAATCTCAGTAAAGTAGAGATGAGCGATCCATAAAACATCCATTGTTTTTTGACATACCACAAAGTGTACCTTCTTAGAGAATCGGTCAACCACTAAAAGGATGTAATCTATACCTCTTTGCATACGTGGAAGACCCAAGGCGAACTCCATCATCACATCATGCCATGGTGCCTCGGGTGTAGGCAATGGCATGTAAAGTCTTGCATTTGTGAGGTTCCCCTTGGCTCTTTGGCATATTCCACACTTCTTCACCTTCTTCACAACATCACTAACCATCTTTGGCCAGTAGTACTTGGAGGACACTAAGTCCATGATCTTGTCTCAGCCAAAATGTCCTTCATTGTGAAGTTCATCCACTATCTTTTGTCGCTACGAGCAATCCAGTATACAAAGTTGTAGGCCACAGAATAGGTAGCCATCTTGTACCACATAATCCCTAGATTACTCAAGTAGGCCTCGACATATGCCCTACAAAAGGATGGATCATCCTTATACAGTTCCTTGGCGGAGAGAAGGGTGCTCCTTCAGCTCAATGCCTCCACTTCTTTGTTGAGGTTTCTCGTTTGGTGTCTCAGGTAGAACGTATACTCTTGGAGCTAGGCTGCCCACTTGGCATGCCTACATTTCCATTTTTTTGGCCAATAATATATTTGAGGGACTCACGATCTATAAAGAGCACGAACTCTTTTTGGATCAAGTATTGCCTCCATTGCTTCGAGGATTGGACAATGGCGTAGAACTCCAAGTCATAGGTCGAGTAGTTCTTCTCGGCACCAGTAAGCTTTTCTCTGAAGAAGGCTATAGGCTTCCCATCTTGGCTGAGTACTCCCCCTATCCCCAAGACGGATGCATCACAATTTACCTCGAAGACTTTGCCAATTCGGTAAGGCCAAGATAGGGGTCTCGTTCATCATTTGTTTCAAAAGTTTGAAGCTTTCTTCGGCCTTCTTTGTCCACACAAACTCACACCTTTTCATGCATTCAGTGATAGGTACAGAAACCGTGCTTAAATTCTTGATGAAACAACGGTAAAATGATGATAGACCATGGAAACTTTGTACATCATGGATGCAGGTTGGTCTAGGCCAGTTTACAATGAATTCTACCTTGTATGGATTGCCATGCACCCCTTTAGTTGACACCACAAAGCATAGGAGTTATACTTAAGTGGTGGCAAAGGCATACTTCTTCTTGTTTACAAACAAGGCCTCTGCTCATAAGGCTTCAAAAACTGCCTCAAGGTGCTTTCAGTGCACCTCCACATTGGGGCTGTGGATCAAGATGTCATCGAAGTAGACCACTATGAATTTTCCCATAAATGGCTTCAGCACTTGATGCATAAATCTCATGAAAGTGCATGGGACGTTTCAAAGGTCGAATGACATGACTAACCACTCAAATAGTCCATGAGTAGTTTTTGAAGACCATCTTTCATTTGTCTCTGGGTTTGATTCAGATTTGATGGTAGCCATTCTTCAATTCTATCTTGGAGAAGACCTTGGATCCAGCTAGTTGATCCAACATGTTGTCAAGATGAGGTATAGTATACTTATATTTGACCGTGATACGGCTGATGGCTCGGCTATCATTACACATGCGCCACGTGCCATCTTTATTTGGCACTAGTAAGGCTGATGCCGCGCATGGACTCATGCTTTCTCAGATGTAGCCTTGTGCAAATAGCTCCTCTACTTGTCTTCTAAATTCTTCAGCTTCCTTAAGTCTCATTCGGTAGGCTGATCGACTAGGGAGACTTGATCCCGGAACTAGTTCAATTTGATGTTGGATCGCTCGGAGTGGAGGCAATCTCTTTGGTAGTTCTTTAGGCATCAAGTTCCTAAATTCGTGCAAGAGTTCTTGCACTTCAAGAAGAAGAATAGCGCCTTCCTCGGTCGGTTGCTTGCCCCTAGGAAATAGGGCAAACACCACTTTCACCTCATTGACTTCTTCAAGGAATCGGCTCATGGAAAAAAGGCCAATGCACTTCTTGACCGTTGATGGTGTTGGCTCATATCTTCAAGGGGTAAGACAACTTTCTTCCTTTTTAGGCTTAGGGAATAAGTGTTTATATCGCCATCATGCATCACCCTCCGATTGTATTGCCATAGCCTGCCCAATAGTAGGTGGCAAGCATCCATAGTCACCGTATCACACCACACCGTGTCATAATACCTTTTGTTGATGGAGAAAGACACAAGGCAATGCCTATTGACCGTGACTTCACTACCTTTGTTGAGACAAGACAATGTGTAAGGCGAGGGGTGGCGCACCGTCTTGAGATCAAGTTTGCGGTGGCCTCTTTGGCCATCACAGTCTCGCAACTCCCAATATCCACGATCATTTTGCAAACCTTGCCTCCAATGGTGTAAGTGGTACTGAAAATGTTTGTTTGCAACCAATCTTCACTCACCTCTTTCTTGGGGCTCAAGATACTCTTTCCCACTACCAAGTTCTCTCGTCCATCACCTTGCAACACGTCATCCTCGTCTTCAAACATCGAATTGTCTCGGTCACCATCGCTCGTGTGATCCTCGATCATCAAATGGTTGCCTCGACCATTTTGAGACAATTCGCACACATTGGCCTCGTAGCGAGACTATTCACAATGAAAACAATTCACAGCAACCATGCTAGAGTTGTTTTGAGCGACTTTACCACCTGACCGTTCATTCCTTCATGCATTCTTGTGCGCATCCTTCGCCGAGGTGGCCTTGCCTTGTACATCACTCTGCCAAACAACTTGAGACTTCGTCCATAGCTTCTTTTGTTGCCTATCCACTGCCAGGGCTCGCTGGCAGGCTTCAAAAATGCTCCACAAGGATTGGAGCACAAGCACATCCTGAATGCTCAGTCGTTGGCCACTAATATAGCGACCTACCAATTGTTCCTCAGACTCGGATAAGTCATTCTGAGCCACGATTTGGTAGAGTTCTTTTGTGTATTCCTCAACACCTCGATCTCCTTGCCTCAGTGTGTGGAGGTGTTGATAAAGAGACTGAGCATAGCCGAAGGTGAGGAAATGGCTCCGCATCTTCCTCTCCATCTTCACCCTAGAGGTGATCTTTGAATGCCCTTGACGCTCGCAGACTCTTTTGGTTTGTTCCCACTAAGCCAAGGCTCGTCCTTTGAGCTTGATAGAGACAAGCTTCACCTTCACCTTGTCAGGTACCTCCTTGTACTCGAAGATGCGTTCCACCTTGTTGATCCAATCAATGAAGCCCTTAGGTTCTAGGGAACTCGAGAACATGGGCAATTCTACCTCGTTGATCCAATCAATGAAACCCAAGGCTGAAGGTATTCTCCTTTCGGTCATCACGTCCATAGCGTCAAGGATTGGGCTCATAACGATCAGAAAAACCATATTCTTCATCATAACAAGGGGGTTGTTGGTGACCCCAAGTTTGGGACTCCAATCTTTGAGTGAGATCAGCAATTTGTTGATGCATCTCGTCGATCAACTCATCTCTCCTATCTACCTTGTCATAGGAATTGTCTTTATCATCGAAGCTCCAGAACCCTTGTCCATATTTCCGTGGCATTTGATAGTTCTACAAGATGATGAGATATCAAGGCTTTGATACCAACAGATGTCGGGGAAGAATTGTGATAATTCTAGGGAATACAAACTCACAAGCACTCACGGATGCAAGGATGACACTCGAAAGATTGTATCGGACAAAAACTTAGGGAATGACTCAAATCGCTGAAAGCTTATGATTTTATGGAAGTACTCTCAATGCTTCAATAAAAATACTGAGGGATGATCGAGCCATTTATAGCATATGACCTTCGTTGATCGACGCCCAAGTTCCAAACTCAGCCGAACAGTCAAAGGTTGTTTCCATGATCCAAAAAAGTGTCTAGTGTCATTTATTTAAGGATTGACTTTTCTCAGTTCAAAACTGGACCAACGGTGCCCTAACGTGTCCTGAAGAGAAGGACTACGTGTTTGCCCATGTCCAACTCATGAATAAGGACTTTGACCGAAATATGCTACAAGCTACCACAAACTAACCCCTAAAACTAGGAAGCTACGGTTGGTCCGAACCATAGCTCATGTGTTCAAGTCGTTTAGGTCCAAATTTGGTACCCACGTGCTCACAAGGACCTTACAAGTTGGTTGGAGTCAACCAAATCAAAATGGAACGACAAAGTTGAATTTGGGCACGGACAATACAAAAATTGCTCCATGGGCCACGGTAGTGCGCCAGTCTTGACCAACGACCATTTCCTTAGAGCCTTTCATCGATTTATTCGTGCAATTTGCAATTTTCTTGGTGCGTTCGCTTCCTCCTTTCTTTAGCCAAGTCCTGGTGCTCATGGTGGGCCAAATCCCATAATGTTGCCACATCCATGTAGTCCAAAGTCTTGGATGCTGTCTCATTTGGCTCGTGTGCTCCGACATCATTTAGCTTCATGAATATACCGCTATAGACACGAGACTAAACTCTCAACTTATATTTACTTTCTTACTCGAAGATTACTTCACAACGTTCGTTGATATATTCATTGTGTACACATCATCCTTCTTTCAAGGTTCACAATTAGGTATAGGTCCAATGTGCGTTAACCCACCCAAATGTATCTTGCACCATGAGTATCGTTTATTCTTTGATGAACAAATTAATACAATGAATCTTCATTCGTGAATGTGTGCTCTAGTTAGAGTACCGAATAAACCCTTCATGGGAACCATGATTCAGCTCCCAACTCCCATGGAGTGAGAGAGGTGTGAATTCTTTCTTGCATCAAGAATTCCTGGATATCTACTACACCTTGTTCCCAAGATGTAAGGAATTCAACCTGTGTAAATACAACTAGATCTTATCGATCAAGTCAAAGAACTAAATGTCGTAGACCAGAGTCTTACAAGACGCTCAAGATTTAGATGACTTATAAACGATCTTCTTTGTGATTTGATAGTAGTATCTTGACTAACCGAGTTTAACAGATCTCAGTATCATATCTCGGTCAGTCCTATGCATAAACTCTTTTTCACGTAAAGGAACTCCATCTAGGCAACGCTGCACCAACGACCTAGATTAGTCTTTTCATTCACATGGATTTCCAGACAACTCTAATGCTCATATGAAAACTTTAAGATCCCAACTTAGATTTTCTAGAATTAATCTGATCGACCATGGACTAGGTTTAGATCGCAATCTTGAAGTCTAATCCTCTCACAAGATGCTTCTTTCTGGACTATCTAGTTACATAGATTACAATATTAGAATTCTATTGATGTTTAATTTTATATTAAACACGTAGTATTAACGTAAAAGGCAAATGTAAACTTCATTCAATATACATTCAATATTTTATTGTTCAATACATGACTCACACGATACTGAGTCTAACAGTGGATGCCATATTTATGCATCGGTAACAAGCAAATTCATGGCCTTGACTGATGTTCTTTTGATCAAGACACATGCAAACCAGAAGAAAGAATCAAAAGGGATAAGTTATTCATGAGGAAGATGAGAGTTTGACAAAGATATGGAGAAACATTAAACAAAGGAGGTTGTCAGGCACAATAGCACTGTAGAACCATAAAACTATCCTTATGTCTATTCTCGTTTTTGAGTCAGTTGAATAAAGGATTGTACTGGAGATTCAATTATAAAAATGAACCTGTGTCTTGTGTTTCAGTCATTGATAGCAGCATTTTTGTTCATGACAACAATGCATGAATTGTTGCTATTCTTCTAATCATTTTGCAGTGTTTAAGACATGATTCTGTCAGCTGGAATCTTGCTGTTGTTTCCAGTTATGCTCGGCTAGATCTATCATTTTTCTGCTGATCTACATGTCCTGAGACTGCCTAAACAAATTGGTGAGATGTAAGTTCAGAAAAACAAGACAATTGTATTGATTTTCAGTTTGTAGATACACTTGTGCATGTTTCTGTTTTTGTTGTTTTTCATTGGCCATCTAAATTGATAAAAACCGAACCAACAGCTAGTAGGGACTTAGAGGGATGGTTAGTTCATCTAAGCCCTATCTGATAGCAGCTTCTTCAATAAAATAGGGTGGTTAGTCTATTTCTTTGAAAGAGTAACTAAAATCATATGTGTAGAGGATTGAGATTCGGTTAGAACTCTTAGAATCACACACTTAATGAGGTTTCATTGATCTTAATATGGCTCTGATTATAGAGTCAATGTGATAACTACTTGGTGAAGGAGTTAGGACTGAAAGAAGAGAAGCAGTGGCTTGAAAACCACACATTAAGTACCATTAAAAACAGAAGCAAGCATCTAGTATCCAGTTTGGTTGATGGCATGTTCTCATGGATTAAGGGTCAGCCAAAGTTTGTTTTCTCTCCATAATTTCATCTAGATTTCATTTTTGCTTCATTGGTTATAGTTTTAGTATTTAATTGCAACAAAACCCCCCCATCAGTTTGGTGTTTTGACATCAACAAATTCAGATCAGAGCAGTAGAGAATGCATCACCTTTCTCTGTGGATTCGACACTGAGCTCTCCACTTGCTAACCTTTAACTTGTGTAGTATAATTCAGGATACTTTTGAGGTAGTTTTCCAGCCGCGACACTAAAAAAACAAGTCATCAGTCATTTTGAATTGAATAAAGAATTGATTTCCTTTTTGAATTCTTGCAAGATTTCGTTTCTTGAGAATTTCCTTCAACAAAAACTCTAAGAAATTTTGGAAAAGAGTAGATCTCAGACAGCGTGTCGGGTTTACTTTAATTGGTATCGGAGCCCAAACAAAAGTTCCTGAATTCTCACCATCATGCATCCATGCTTTAATCTTTTTCTACTTATTTATTGCATCTCTTCTTTCTCATTCTGATCTTAGGGAGCTTGTTGGTGCAACCTCTACCCACCTCCACCAAATGATTGAGCACTTTTTCTATCTTGAGAGGCATGTTTTTCTTCTTTTCTTTTTCTTTTCTGTGTTTTTTTTATTTAGTTTCTCTTGTTGTTGTGTTGTTGCTTTCCCTCCTTCCTATACATTGGAGGACAAGTGTTGGTTAGGTTTGGGAGGCGTTTCTATGAAATTCCATGTTTGTCTTGTTTTGTTGACTTTTTAGTTAATTATTTTTTGTTTTGGTTCTACTATTCAGCCCTCTACTTGACTCTGAATATCATGTGCCTAGTTGAACCATCTTGTCATGTATAAAATGCTTACTCCTTGTGGAACAACAGAATTAATATTTGTTAGTTCATTGCATGGGTATCAAGGGCGGTTAGTCAATTGATTTTTAATGATTCTATGTTGGCATCCGCTTGATTGCTTTCTTGATTTATTCCATGCACAACTATGACTTGTGGTATGATAGAGAGTCAATGCATATGGTTGACAGTTTGAAACTTTGTTTAAGTGTACCTATTTTCTGTATTCTCGTACATCTTTTGCGAGAATGAGAAAAAGGAGAGATGTAATGTCTTACTTTTTTTTTTATTTTGAAAATTGGTGTTGGTGCTACTTAGAGTGTTTTTTCATTTTTGTATATGATTATGGAGTCTTAGATATGTAATTATGAATCACGAGACTCTATCATTTGATGTATGGGATGAAGAGCTTAATTGAAAGATTAGGTTGTGATATAGCTCCCTGTTACCATACCCTGAAAAGAGCTTGATTACCAAAGTATTTGTGATTTATCTGAGTCATCAGGTTGTAATATTATATTTTATATGGTCCTCGATATTGATATTGATGCCCCATGAAAAAAGAAAGATACGCCGAAAAAACCTTTGAAAAAGATAATGGTGCAAGAGAAAAAGGTTGAAGTTTTTATTTAGAAGAACCATGTGTATTAAACCGTTGACTACCTTTGAAGTTAGACTTCATATCAAATTTTCTACTAAATTAGGATTAGATGTCTCTAAATCCAGCTTTACATGATGTTGGACAAATTGTAGCAGTCAATCCATAATGCAGACAACACTGTACCAGACATGAAGAATAACTATGGACAAGGCCTACACTCGGACAATTCATTACATTCTGATGCTCAAAGTCAAGAACAAGATCTGGCAACATTTAACACATCAAGATTGTGCAAAAAGTAGATGAAGACTTTGTCCTATAAATCAAAATGTAATCGCAAGAACAGATGCAAGGAAAGAGAAATATCAGTTCACCCTATGTCTTCTTCAGTGAGATGGTTGTGAGATGGCGACGGAGAATTGTAGTGAATAGGGAAGTGGAGCTAGGGGCGGCGCCGACTGTGGTGGAGTGGAAGATAGACTCTGAACATGGGATGAATTAATAGCGTTGAAGGCAAGTATAGGAGAACCTGTTCCGGCAATGGTTTGGTGATAAAGGGCATGAAAATTTTCGGCCCTAGAAATAATCTCACGGACAGAGGGTAGAGGGTCCTGAGAGAGTTGACTTCCGGCGAAGGCAGCAAAATCTACGCCAAGTCCACGCAAGAACCAATGACTTTGGTCGAGCGGAGAAATGGGACGGCCAAGTGCGGCAAGTTGTTCGCATAAGAGAAGAAACTGTCGAGAATAATCCTTCATAGAAAGATGCCCCCTCTGAAGCTGTTGAAGATTATCACGAAGACTGAGTTCTTGGGAGGGCCCAGAGCTACTAAATTCTTGTTCCAAGGTTGCCCAGACAGTCTGTGAAGTGATCTTGCCATGAAGAACACCGAAAGCGGCATCAGTAATAGAGGAGATGAGAAGTGAATATAACCTCTGATCAATATATTTCTACCTGGAATGCTCGGGATTTGGTTTGGAGGGATCATCAGGATCTTGCTCAGAAGGTTCAAGTTTTGAGCCATTCACATATTCCAGTAATCCGTGCTGCTGGAGGAGAGTTCGGACTTGATTTCTCCAAAAGAGGAAGTTGGAGTTAGTTAGTTTAGCAGTAACAAGATGAGAATATTCAGCATATGTAAAAGGGAAGGCTGTGGAGTCCAGAAGAACCATAATGAAGATATTCTGCAACTGACGTTTGCTGTATGACAACAAATAAGGTGATAGAAACAGAGGAAGCAAGTGGTAGTGAAAGAAAACAAAACAAAACAAAAACAAAACAAAAAACAGAGGAGTGGATCAACCAAGGACTTTTGAATCCATAGATTTGCTCTGATACCATGAGAAGGTGCGTTTAGCCTGTTGATTCCATATTTATTTTACTGGTGATGATATGTGTGTATGAATGAGCAATGGAGGTTTGAAGAGAGAAACTTTCTTGAACTCCATGTATTGCTCTTTTGTTTTGGCCGATTACAGGTTATTTTATAGATCAAAATTCTCATCTACTCATTACAATATTGTTCTAGTTTAATGCTGAATCCGCTGCTTTTGACTTTGGATGCACGTTTCTGGTGAATTGTTGGTATCACATTTATTGTCCACGTGACGCTTAATAAGTGTGGGAGCATGATCCTCTTTTGCTGGATCTTCTGCAGTGTCTCGATGGTGACTAATTATAGGGCTAACACATGCCTATCTTATTTTCAATGATTGCTTAGATATATGTCAGCCCATATGAACCTTTTCTTTGAGTGTATATTATTTCTGTTTCTAACTCCACCACGCAAGGAACCTTAATCTAAACACTACATATCAAAGGGTGTAGTAAGAGGCTTGAACTTGGAAAATTCTTGATGCTTATATATTTGGGTATGTGGTTTGATTGGTTCGGGCTTGCACCCACATGATGATGGATTGCACGAAAAGTAGGATGGCATATAGTTACTGATCTTTTGATTGACTTCAACCTTAAACGTGCTTATGTAAGGATCCTTTTATCCTAATTGAGCTTGACTGTCTTTAATCCCACATAGAGCAAGCTAGGAGATCAATAAGGCAAGGTTTGATATTCTCGTACTTGCTTCGAGTTATTAGAGTCTTTCTTGATTGTTGTTTGCCTTTTATTTATTACGAGCGTGTGTGTTTTCTTGACGTAAAACAAAAGTTAGGTTTGGGTGATTCGATAAGTTGGGTTTGCACCAACTAATCAAGGGAATTACTAAAATGGTGAGTTCTGGAAGCCTGCATTCATCCAAGTATTACTATCGGCACAAAGGTCTAATTGGAGTGATCCAAAATTCCTTGGAAACTAGACTTTAAAAGCTTTTCAACTGTTTATCACATGCCCTCTTTTGAGGAAGTGTTAGAAAATTTGAGAGATGGACCACGGATAGAGAAGCAAAAAAATAGTCTTCCACAAATACTCCTTGAGGTACCCACCTTGAAGGTGGAGTTTCATAAGATAATTCTATGAACTCCTAAAGCAGTCGGGCAACTGAACTCCCAAAATAGTCAAGCAACTTCCATTCAATCGAGCATACCTCTCTACTTCAGTTCAAATTGAGTGACTCAAAATTTTATGGATAGTAGACTTCAAGGGCTATATAACGGTATATCGCACGCTCTCTAATACGTCCAAGATAAGTACCAGAGAAATTCAGAAAGTGGATAATGTGCCGAGAAGAAGAAAAGTTTGTCTAGAAGATGAACTTCTGGGGGCGACGACCTCAACAATCATGGAGGAACTTAGTGTGATTTGTGTATTTTTTATTACTTTTGTACCCTTATTTTTCCATCCTAAGCCCTACATTTAGAGGCACATGTTCTAAGTCCTCTTAGGAGGTTCTCTTCTATTTTTCTTCTGTTTTCTCTCTTAAATTAGAATTAGACCTAGGGGTTTCCTCTTTTCAAGAGAAGAAGGATTCTCTCCAACAGGCTCTTGGGTTACTCACAGGGGTGTTTGATTCAATTGGAGATCAAAGTGAGATTGTAAAGTGGGATTGTTTCTTGTTTACATGCTTATTCCAATAGTTGTCGTTAGTTGCTTAGGTAGACCTCTAACCAACAATATAAGCAATTGAATGGAAAATAGAGCTTAGGTACACCCCTAATTGTCCACCTAACGGAAATAGAGCTTAGGTATACCCCTAACCGGCCACTTAACGCTCGAGCAAACAACAATCTACAAATTTGGGAACTTTGGGTACATGATGGCGGGTTTATCCAGTGTCGTAGCTGGAAAACTGCCTCAAAAGTATCCTGAGTTGTACTACACGAGCTAAGGG
>JAOWBN010195037.1:0-15313 GCA_028565015.1 Pinguicula moranensis
CGATTGGTGGTTCAAGATGGATAGGTCTTGTCGGTGGGCAACAACAAGTTTTTTAGGGGGCAGGGGAGGGGGGTTTCAAAGATTTTCATGTGTTAGTCCTCAAATGGCTTTATGTGTACTTTGAAGTGATTTTCATGAGAAATGATATAGCGCATGACAGATTTCGCACGAATTGCGCAAAATAAGGGGGTAAATGACCAAAATACCCCCGTATTGAACTCCGTGCCAATGTTCAATACGAGGGGATTGTGATCATTTTGCCCCCTCGTATTGCACACGCGCCTGAATTATCTTGTGTTATATCATTTCTCCATCTTCATCGGCCTTGAAAGAAACGGGTTTGAAGTGGATCATCGAGGCCTATTAAACTTTTCTTCAAAGCAACTTTGAGACTTGTCTCATCTTCTTGCAGGTGGACCTTTATGTGATGGGCCATTTACCAGACATTGTAAGGTTGCAATCACAACCAGTCAACCACTTGATTTTAAAAAAATGAATAATTAATCATACAAATCCAACTGTTTTGTCTTAAATAATATTTTTGATTGTATTTTATTGTACACTTCGCACTCACTTAAAATAAATTGTATTACATTAAAAAAAACTTGTCTCTCACCCTTATCAACATTGTTGGATCCCCAACAAAGCAACTTAACATTTTTTTTCTCATAAAACAATTCTATGAGTTTTCTTAAACGGCTGTTTCCAAATGCTCTTTTTATTAAATTCTATTTTTAGTAGTTTCGGGAAAGTGGTACTTTTTTTTAATAGAAGAGTTTATTAAAACTAAGACCCATTTGTAGTCGGGAAACCATTACAACACGAATAATACATGTTACTTGTTAATTTACTCTTCTTAATTTCACCCGGAATTGTCTCATTTCTCTGACCAATTTACCATATATGAAAATCTTCATACCAGGGAAACCGTGACCTATTCTGCTTAGATCTTTTTCATTTTGCAACCTTCCTATTTATGTGTAGTTGTCTATCCGAGTCATACAGTTTTATGCTACCCAGCTGATATCGTTGCTCATCTAGATTTACTTCGACCCTTCCTATAGCACCAGACCTAGTATCTCCTTGGATTCCTTAAGTCCTCCATGCCTTCTTCATTCATGCTCAAAAAAATTTCAGAAAAGTGGTACTTGTATCCTCATTGTTGTGCATGGTAAATACGTTCATTGTCGGCTCATCATTCAGAAGTACTAGGTTTTAAGTCCTTACCAATACTACACATATACATTAAAAGAGGACTTGGGCAAACATAGTAATAATGGAGCACGAATATGGTTGAATCAATCACCTACTAAAAGTGACTTGTAACTCAACTTTATTTGTCAAACCTTTTGAAATTCTGACAAATCTTTAATCTCGTGAATTTGTAGACGAGTTTTTTTTTAAATGAAGTGATACTTTAATAAAAAGAGTTCCCCATTATGGCTGGGAAGCCTTGACATATGGCTATTATCATAGCCTCATATGGGGTAATCCCCATTTTTCCAGTCTAATCTTGCCTATTACATCTCTTGGGAGGTTTGCAGAATTATGGAATCTCTGGGATGTTCCGGCTGACCCTTGTTTTGCCAAAAAATCTGCGATGCTATTACCTTCCCGAAATTGGTGACTTACTTGAATTCTCAATCCTGTTTTTGCCTCTTGGAAGTCTTCCCAAAAGTCCCATAAGTACCACGGGTGGCACGAGTTTTTCTGAATCCATCCTGCAAGGAGAAGGGAGTCTGTTTCCAAAATAATGTTGTACCATCCTTCTTCCTTGCATATGCGCAGCCCTGCAGTAGCTGCTCTCAGCTCCGCTCCATTATTGGTTTCATGTCCCAAAGGTTTGGAGAAAGCTGCTAGACAATTTCCAGCATTATCTCTAATGATTCCGCCTGCTCCTGAAGGGCCCGGGTTGCCCAAACTGCTGCCATCGGTGTTAAGTTTGACCCATCCCGGGGGCGGTCTCTTCCATTGCACTAACCTTGCACGCCGGATCTCTCTCCTTCTGACTTGAATGCCGAGTTGGTTTAACAGAAGATTGTCCTGTTCCTGCAATTTAAATGACAAATTGTAAGAGTCTGTAACAGAACTAATCATCCTGCGTACCTCCATCCATGTTTGCCGCGCATTCTTCTTGATTCCTTGGAATCGTGCCCTACACCTGTGGATCCATAAACACCAAGTTAGTATGCCTGGAATTATGGATGCTATGTATCCTTTCAAACCTGATCTTGAGGTCATAGTTATCCATTGCAAAACTCTGCTTTTCCATGTGTGTTGGGATGCAAAGGCGGATCCCATAATAGCTGCTGCCCTATCCCATAATTCTGAAGCCAGAGGGCTTGTTGACAGAATGTGATCCAGCGTTTCTTGATTTGGTGATTCACAGCAGTGGCATGATGATGCTAGTGGGACTCCTCTCTTCATTACCATGTCATCAGTGGGGAGGCTGTTTTGCCATGCCTTCCAGGAGCATAGGGCTGCCTTAGGCGGCAGGGCTTTGCACCAAATGATTTTTTCCGTGTCCAGTGGTGGGTTTATTTCTCTGATTTTCTCCCATGCTGTTTTGATCGAGAATTTGCCATCTATTTCCGGTGTCCACACTACAATGTCTCGTTCAAGCTCTGGACTGGGAGGCTTCATAGTTTGAATTTGGTTTGCCTTGGCAACTCCCACATGCTGCTCCAGAGCATAGCTATCCCATTGTCCTGCAACTGTGAAGTCCACAATTTTAGCTTCCTTGTTAATAACATGTTGTGCTTGTACTGCTAAACATCCTGATGCTAACCAGCGGTCGAACCAGAAGGAGGAATTCCCTCTTCTGATTACAACCCTCACATTTTCCATAACCTCATGTTTCATACACATGGCTGATTTCCAGAATTTGGAATCAGTTTGCCTCGGTTGCCTTTCCATCATGTGCTCATATCTAATGTACTTTGACTGGAAGAAGCGAGCCCATAAACTGTGTTCAGAAAGAAGCTTGAAGCACCACTTCATTCCCATAGCTTTTTGGATTTCAGCAAGATCTCGCACACCTAAACCGCCTTCTCCTGTTGGCTTGCATATCAACTTCCAGTTTCTCCAGTGTGTTTTCTGACGTCCTTCGCTTTGCCCCCAAAAGAAGTTGGCAAACATGCTGCGAATTCTATTTAGAGTAGTTTGAGGTAGTTTGAGTACAGCCATGATGTGAATAGGTAAGCTGGTCATGACGCATTTGATCAGGACAAGGCGCCCTCCCTGCGATATCAGACGACCTCTCCACCCGGATATTTTTGTTCTGATTTTTTCCACCAGTGGTTCAATCATCTGGCTTGTCAGCCGTCCAGTATGTAAAGGTGCACCCAGATATTGCACAGGGAAAGCACCTTCCTTAAACCCTGTAATTCTTTTCAGCTCGTTTAATCTGGCCAGTCTGATGTGCTTGGATGCATATATCGCAGACTTTTCTCTGCTTATAGTTTGCCCTGACCACTTGCAGTATTTGTCTAGTAGCTTGACCATAGCTTTGATGGACCGAATGTCGCCGCTGGAAAAAATTAGGACATCATCCGCGTACATTAGATGGCTAATCAGTGGAGTACCAGGCGGTTGATGAAATGCTCGGATTTGTCTCCGTTCATGCCCTTGGATGATTAAGCGCGACAGCGTGTCTTGTACCAAGATGAAGAGGTACGGGGACAGCGGGTCGCCTTGTCTTAATCCGCGAGCTGATTCGAAAAAACCCAGGCTGACACCATTCATAGACACTGAAAACCATTGCCCTTTGACACATTTTAGGATCAAAGCAATGAAGAATTGAGAGAAACCTTTTGCTGTCAAGACAGTTTGCAGAAAATCCCAACTCACGTTGTCGTAGGCTTTAGACATGTCCAGCTTGATCATGACATTGCCTCCAAGATTCTTTTTGTGGAAAGAGTGAATGAGTTCTTGTGCCAATGTAATGTTTTCGAAGATGCTTCTACCTGTGACATAGGCCCCTTGCTCTTCTGCTATAAGCTTTCCAATGTGCCGTCTCAAGCGTCCCAC
The DNA here is from genome assembly GCA_028565015.1 of Pinguicula moranensis. Lineage (NCBI taxonomy): Eukaryota > Viridiplantae > Streptophyta > Magnoliopsida > Lamiales > Lentibulariaceae > Pinguicula > Pinguicula moranensis. Next base: position 4,030 of record JAOWBN010195037.1, read on the forward strand.
TATAACCTTTGCTATTACCTTGTATGTAACTGAGCATAGACAGATCGGCCTATATTTCTCAAAGCTGTTTGGCTGCTTTACCTTTGCAATGAGTGTGAGAATATTTGATGTATACATTCTTGGCAAAGGAGCACCTGCGAAAAATTCTCTTACTGCTCCAACAACATCTGGTCCTGTGATCTGCCAGGTTCCTTTGAAGAATTCTGAGTTAAAACCGTCTGGGCCTGGGGCGCTACAGCTTGGTATTGACCAGACAGCTTCCTTTACTTCCTGCTCTGAAGGTACTGCACACATCAAAGCATTTTCCTCCGCAGTTACCTTCTGTGTGAATAGTTCAGAGAGATCTGGCTGAGGGCTCGAGTTATTCATTGCCATGTGTTGCTGGAAGTATGCTACTGCTTCCTCATGAATCCTTTGGGGTCCCTCGAGAATACTTCCGTTTTGTAGTTGCATCTCCGAGATGCTGGATTTATTTTGGCGCACTTTAAGTGCAGCATGAAAGACTTTGGAATTTCTGTCTCCTTGTTTTAGCCAGGTCTTTCGTGCCATTTGCTCCAAGCGCATGAATTCCATATTTTCCCATTTTTCTAGCTCGGCTTTGGTGGACATATATTCTGTATCCAGCTCCGTAGAGAAGTTGTTTTGTAGACGGGTTTCCAGGCTTTAAAGTTTTGAGGAGAGAAGATTTATGTGATTGTCCACTCGCCCAAATACATTTCGGTTCCAGGATCTCAGTTCTGTTCTTAGCTGTTTGAGCTTTCTACCCAAACTTTGTAGACCCACTGTGCTAATTTGGCTCCTCCAGGAGGTAGCCACCATGGCAAGAAAATTCTCATTCGCCGCCCACATGTTGAGGAATTTGAAGTACCTGATTCCATATTGTGGAGTGGGCTCCTTAAAGCGTACGAGCAGTGGACAATGATCAGAGGATTTTTTCCTGAGCAGGGAGTAACTGCTGCATCCATTCCAAGCTAGGAACTCCGCATTTACGACAACTCGATCTAATTTGGCCCAGGCCCGGTTTACTCCTGCGTGTCCATTACACCAGGATAGATTCCGTCCAACCCTACGCAGTTCAACAAGGGCACAATCATGTAGGCACTCACTGAATTCAATCATTGGAAGCATTGGTCTAGTTGCACCTCCCCTTCTTTCAGCGTTAGAACATATGGCGTTAAAGTCACCAAGGACCATCCATGGTAGATCGGAAGGCTGACTAGCTCTTAGGTATTCCCATAACTCGCGCCTTCGTATATAGGAGCATTTTCCGTAGACAAAAGTGATTAGAATGACTGTTCCTGCAGATGTCCAGAGTCCAGTCATGGCTTGAGTGGTCGTACTGAGCACTTCAAACTCATTAGCTGTTTTCCAGAATAACCATATCTTTCCACGTTCGCTGTCGTTTGAGGCATAGTTAGGCATACGGGTACAGTGCGCTAGCCAGCTCATTCTGTCGGCAGATAGAAAGGGTTCTGCGATGGCCATTAGGCTAATTGGGGACTGAGTCATCCATTGATTCAAGAATCTCTGTGATTTGGTGAGGCCTCTGCTATTCCAGTAGAAGATTGTACTGTCCATTGAAACGCGATGTTGCGAAATTATAATTCGCTTTGGCCTTCTCTTGGCCTACCCACCCTCCATCCATCTACAGGTTGAGTTTAGTGGGGCGAATTGGGGCTCGTCCCGATTTCCTTTGGGATTTTGGAATCTCTTTCTTCGTTGGTTGAACTGGCTCCGAGTCATATAACTTCATTTTTCCTGGGCATATTTTGATTTTGCCTTCTCCCTCGGATGAGACCTGCTCTGCTTCCGCGAGTTCAATTTCGTTGCTTTCCTCCCCTATGGCTATAGGGATCAGGTGTGGGCTTGCCAATTTGTTGGTGATAACTTCAGGTATTTGGCTAATGGGGCTATGTCGGGTAGCCTCCTCCAGCTCTTTGATTGTTGTTGCTTCAATGGGGTTTGAAACATTCTTCTTTGCTTCGATGAAATCGTATTCCTCTGCCTCATTCGCTTCAAACTCTACTTCTGCAGCAGCTGGGAATTCTTGCTTGTCCTTCTTCGAGAGAGGGCTTTTAATTTTTTCCGCCTGTGAGGGACTCACGTTCTGGCGGTCTGATGGCGTCTGTTTATTTTCAGACCCTTTGGACTTGGGGGAGTTTATTTCTGTCGACTGGGCCGAGGGCCAATGCGCCTCTGCCAGCTGGCTACTTTCACCAATCTCTTGGGCCGACTCATTCATTTTTTGCATTTCTGAGTTGGGAACAGCTGTGTCTAAATTGACCATTGACTTTGTCTGACTAGCGGTCTTGTCAGTTATCATCGAAGAGGAAATAGCCGTTGCCGATCCGCTGAGGTCCGTTGCTTTCCTGAGTTCCGGCCACTTTTCGGAGTTAAGCTCCGCCGTGGCTCCATCTGTACCAAAGTGGACTGATTTCTTCTTCCACTGTATAGGATCTTCGCGGATCTGGATCGGATAGTGTTGCCCATTCAAATCAAGGTTGAACCACGGACTTGGCTTAAGCAAATACGATTTGCGAATTAGCATTCGCACCTTGTCATAATCTTTGACCTTGGCTTGTTTTTCCTCGACTTGGACTAGGGTCCCAATATGCTTTGTGATCTCAGAGAAGAAACGTTGACTCCAGCAGTGTAGTGGAATTCCGGTGACTGTCATCCATCTATCATTTTGGTGGGTCTCCGCAAGTGGTGACCATCGCCGGATTTTGATAAGCCCAGCTTCACTCCATGTTAGGGGTTGGCTCAGGAAAAGCTCCATTTGTGCCTGAGATTCCGTTTTGATTAAGACCTGCGTGCCCGGTAATAGTGATACCTGCACATTCTCAAGGCCCTGTTTACCTTGGATTATTTGAGCCATTTCCTCTCTGGTCAGTGTAGGCAAGTCTGCAACGAGGCAAAGCTTTAGCCACTCTGTTTCTTCGTCCGATGGTTCGAAGGAGATAGGAATTATTTCCTTTGGTTTAGCAGCCATGCGTCCCAGGGCCTTCCCTGTTGTAGGTTTAATTATTTTCCGTGTTGTGCCGGCCACTACAGCTGCAGATTTTTGCACCTTGACAACATTCGCTTTCACTGTTAGGTCTCCTACTTTGACGGCGTTCATGGACCTCATGGTCGTGCCAATGTTTTCAACTGTTTCGTAGCGAACGAAACCATATTTGTTTCCATTGCGATCTGGTTTTCGGGGTAAGGTGATTTGCTCAATTTTACCAAATTCCCCAAATGCCACCTGCATTTCTGGTTCTGTCCATTTTTCTGGGAAGTTTGTAAAGTAGAAAGATACCCCTTGTCCACTCAACGAGCTAATGTCAATCCACTTCTTTTTCTGGAAGCGAGAGGTTGTCGCTTCGTTGCTTTGCTGCTGGTTGGTTCGTTTTCCACCTACCTTTATCCATTCGCCTTCTTCCGATGACTCTGGTACTGAAGGTTGGGCAGGAGGTAAGGTTTCATGGATAGACGGCGGCGGTTCAGCCTCCGCGGCCTCCATGGAGGTTGCCAATACGGCGGTAGTGGGGTGTGTGCAGTGAGAGATGGTAGAGAGAGGCGAGAGAGAAAAGAGTGTTGAAATAGAAAGAGTAGGTTGGCACTTGCACTAGTAGAACTTATACAAGGTAATAGTGTATGTGACTCGCATATGTCATTAATCATAAAATGAGTTGAAAGAAAACTTTATTATTCCACACGGTATCAATACATATATATACTTGGCTCCAAAGTGGCTCCAAGTCCCCAATACAATAAATAATCCAACACTCCCCCTCAAAATCAAACTAAATCAAACATACCCAGTAAAATCCCGCATTGAAGCGGGGTCTGGGGAGGGTGAGATGTACGCAGTCGTACCCCTGTCTCAAAAGAGATAAAAAAAAAAAAAAAAAACTGTTTCCGTGGAGACCCCTAGCTCGAGAGAGAAAAAAAAATATAAATAAATAAATTTAAAAAATGAAACACAATTTAAATTTTTTAATAAAATAATAAAATAATAAAATATAGAAAAAATAATAATACAAATAAAATAAAATAGCTAAAATAAAATACATAACTAGGTTAATACTAATAATACAATAAAAATAATAGTAGACAGATAGCAAAGTAATTACCTAAACACATGCATAAGGAATAAATAAATAAATACTCAAAATAAATAAATACATAACATATACTGGAATCGCTAAATAAACAAATACATAAATAAATACCAACACTCCCCTCAAGATGGGCGAAATATATCAATCAAGCCTATCTTGTTACAAAGTCTATCCAAATCTAGCGCACTAATGCCCTTGGTGAGACAGTCAATAGTCTGCTCTTTAGTGGCCACATGTCTTAACTCCAGAAGCCCACTGGTAAGCTTCTCTTTGATGAAGAACCTGTCATTCTTCACATGCTTGATTCTGTCATGTTGGACAGGGTTATTGGCAATACTGATAGATGACCTATTGTCGCACCACAAATGCATCTGTGCTCCTCACCCATCTTCAACTCTACGAGCAGGGGCATCAACCGCATCATCTCAGCAACACTCAGGGCCATGGCTCTACACTCTGTTTCAGCAATGGAATTTGTTTCTTATTCATCCATGAGACCAGATTACGTCTTACAAACATGCAATATCCAAATGTGAACTCCTTGTCCTCAACACAGCTAGCCCAATCTGAATCACAATATCCCTCAATGCCCATATAACCGTTCTTCCAAAAGATCAATTCCTTTCTCGGTGCACTCTTCAAATATCTCAGGATCAAGTACACCGCACCCATGTGACCTTTTCTCGGGTCATGCATATAACTGCTCGTCACACTCACAGCAAATGAGATGTCAGGTGCAACCTCTAAGATTCTCTCTTAAAAAAACATTCTCTCTCTTAAAAAAAATGGCTCTAGTAAATTTCAGTGCTTGTATTTAGTGAAATTCCTGGAATTTAATATATCAAATGACGCAATGCATATTGGGTCGCAACGAAAATGGTCTCTTTGTATAATTATAAGGGTAAGGCCGCGTACATCTGAACCCCCAGACCCCAACTTAGTTGGGAATATACTGGGTACGTTGTTGTTGTTGTCTCTTAAAAAAATCTCTCTCGAGTTTTCGCTATTTTTCGCGCACACTATACACACCTCACCGCCTCTCATCGGATTTTCCGATGAAGTATGTGGAGGGGTCACCCCCTCCTATTGAACTGGTTGCCGACAAAGTTGGAAGTGGAATACAGGAATCAATTAATGGTGATGGGGTGCCGTCAGAAGGCACATACATTGAAGAGCAAACAATTCAAAATAGGAACACGAAAGTAGATCAAGAGGATGCTGACAGCGATAAGATACAGCCACAAAAGGCAAACCAAAACATGGCAACTGGCAAGAAGTCGTGGATAGACCCTGCCGTCGCGCGAGGGGAAGGGGTGGCTTTCTACATCACAAATTTCCCCGGTGAATGGTCAGAAGCATAAATGAAACTGGCTTTTAAAAAGCTGGTAACGGTGGAAAGCGTTACAATTTCAAGGAAATTTGACAAATGGGGTTAAAAGTTTGGGTTTGTCCGTTTTGCAGCAGTGGCGAGCATTGGCAGACTAATGAAGGAGCTGAACACAGTAAAGGATGGGGATATGATGCTCTAGGCGAACGTTGTCCACTTTCCGAAGCAAATGTCAGTACCGACAAGAAGAGTAGAGTTGGTGAAGAGGATTGCGGCGAAAGTGGCTACCAGAAACAAACCAGAAGTCAAACACTTCACATTTGAACCGTGAGCGGATGAAATGGAAAAGGTAACGGTGTATCTCTTACCAGGCTTGGAGATTTTGATCCATCCAGATAGTGAAAGCAACAAGGAAGAGATGCTCCGGGAAGACCAGCGGTGGGAGGAGGTTGGCATAACAGCCATGAGACGATGGTCATCGATGGCCGTTGCTACCCCGAATGATAAGTGGATTATGCTGCGAGGGGTTCTGGTGGAATGTTGGTCGCAACGCTCTTCAATGAAATGCGGGCAGAAGTGGGGCATTTCTTATGGATGGAGGAACGATAGCCAGATGAAAGGGACTACGTTACGGTGAGGGTTCAGATAAGGAAAAAGGACTTGGTGACGCCGGTGCCATGGTTCCAGGTGAAAATTGGAGATCAAATCTTTATGATTCAAGTTAGAAATGTCCACTGATAAGACGGCTGCAAGAATAGCTTTTGTCTAGATTGGTGCATTTGGTTTCATTTGTACACCATGTAAATATTTGCTTTATATGAAATTTGGCCTTTACTAAAAAAAAAAGTTAGAGAGGATTCAATCAGTGGAGGAAGCCGCTAGGGCAGCCTCTGACGGAGTCGCCGGAGGAGGAATTGGATGTGGAAAAGTGGCAGACTCTGACAATGTCGGGGAACAGTGGAGGAGCGAAGCTGCTAATGGACCAACGGTCGCTAGCGGGCTTCTCGATAAACGACATTATGCCTGAAAATTATCCATAGGACAGGGGATTGAATGTACTATTGATTGACAGAGGCAAGTTGCCATTGGAATAGCTAAACATGGAGAATGTCTCGAATGAGAAACATTTGGGGACAAGTACCGAGAAACAAAAGGACTTGGATTTAGCGACAACATGTGGATAAGGCAACCAAGGAAGCTAGGCCTGACTTCATAAGTGCAGAATGAGGACAATGCTGCAGAAAAGGAATCTGTGACAAGGTCAAGTGGGGACCCTGGCATCAGAAAAATCTAGAGAAAAGTCCATTGCTTGTGAACAAGAGAAAGTTGAGATTACTTCAAAACCCAATGGGGAAGAACGGGACCTAACAATAGCGACAGAGGGTTCAGGGAATTTTTCAATGGAGAAGAAGCAGGGTTGGGACAACAATATCCCAAAATATATTCCAGGGGAAAAAAGAAGAAAAGAGAGCAAGAGGATCAAGTTTCAGTGGCAGAAAATACAAAACACTCGGGTATATTGGGCAAATCTTGCACTAATCAAGAGGAGACAAAGAAAATAGAAGTTTCCAACACAAAGGAGGAGGATGGGCGGTTAGATGAGAAGCTAGAACTTCAAGGGGATGACAAGCTGGGCACATTCTAGATAGGAGAAAAACCAAATGAAGGGGAGGAAAAGGGCAAATCTGAGGGGGAGGAAAATGAATCATGGATGGAAGGGTATCAGAAAGTATATGATTCATCAAAGGGTAAAAAGGTTCCAAGAAGGCTAACCGGAAGTCCAACAAGAAAGCAACTCAGGTAAGAACAGTTTATAAATAGATTTGGTCAATCATATCAAATATAATAGCTTTTTCGGAACAGCAGGGGCTTGAGGAAAGCATCCAACATCTACGCAGGTGGATTCCTAGCTCAACAGTCAGTCTTATGGCTCTGGCTGAACATTTTCATCCAGAAAGTAAGATGAGGTGGTTATCACAACGTATTCAGTGCCTTATTCTAAGGCAAATGAGGACTAAGGGGGGAAATTATGGATATTCTGGAGAAACGAAACGGAGTTTACAGTGATTAGTGCACACGAGCAAGCTATGACGGGGATTTGGAAGCAAAAAGGGAAGGAGATTCAAGTGACCTTTGAATATGGAAAATGCACACAAACGCAGAGAAGACTGCTGTGGGAATATCTCAACACTTTTCAGCAGGGGAATAAACCATGTATAGTCATGGGTGATTTCAATGTCATCAGAAGCAATCAAGAACGGAACGGAAGAGCTAGCAGCGAAACATCCTCCATGAGGGAATTTAATAGTTGCGTTGAGGCATGTGCACTAGTAGATTTGAAAGTTATTGGTAGCAAAATGTATGTTTGTTTTAGGAATTGAAAGGAGACAGAAAAACATATTTCTTCTCATGTCATTGTTTTTCTTGATATGCTTTCATTTATAGATGTACAAAACTGAAATAAGGAACGTGTACAAATTAATCAGTCAATTTCGCCGTCCATGGAATAGTCATGTTGTGTAGCATTTATTCAACTTTGCCGTCCATTCAACACGGTTTGTTGACTGTTTCAACACTCCTCCTCAAGTTGGGTAGTCGGATCTCTAATACCCAGCTTGTCCAACGTCTCATGAAACACCTTTCCAGTTACAGCCTTTGTTAGTATGTCTGCAAGTTGTCTTTCTGACCGAACAAAAGGTAGATGCAGGGTATCCTCGTCAAGCTTTTCTTTGATGAAATGCCTATCCACTTCGATGTGCTTGGTCCTATCATGCTGGACTGGGTTTTCTGAGATACTAATTGCTGCTTTGTTGTCACACATCAACGGGATAGTATAAGAGACTGGAAAATCAATCTATGTGACTAATTTCTTCAACCATAGTAGCTCAGTCACTCCACGGGCAATGCCTCTGAATTCAGCCTCACCACTTGATAGTGCTACTACCTGTTGCTTCTTGCTCCGCCACGTAACTAGGTTACCTCAAACAAAAGTGAAATATTCGGAGGTAGATCTTCTGTCAGTTTGGCTCACTGCCCAGTCTGCATCAGTAGACGCACAAATGTCCAGATGACCATGGTTTTTGAAGAGAACTCCTCTACCTACAGTTCCTTTCAAGTACTGCACCACTCGTTTTGCAGCTTCCATGTGCTCCTCTTGTGGTCTTTGCATGAATTGGCTAATCACTCCAACAGAATATGCGATATCAGGTCTAGTATGTGAAAGATAGATTAACTTTCGTACTAGTCGCTGATATTGTTCTCTATTTATGAGTCCAGCATTGTCATCAATGCTTAACCTGTGATTTGCCATCATTGGGGTATCAGCTCGCTTGCCGTCCACTAGTCATGTCTCTGTTAACAGATCGAGGATATACTTTCTCTGATAAATAAATATTCCTTTGTTTGATCTTAGTACTTCAATTCCGAGAAAATACTTCAGTCGGCCCAGGTCCTTCATTTCCAATTCTCGAAATAGGTGCTTTCGGAGGTTTTGAATTTCTTAGATATCATCTTAAGTTATTATCATATCATCAATATAAATAATGAGACATGTAGTTAACCTGCCTCGATACTTTAGGAATAAAGTGTGATCTGCATTATTTTGCTTGTACCCACATTGCTTCATTACTAAAGTGAATCTTCCAAACATTGCTCTTGGAGATTGTTTTAATTCATACAAGGCTTTCTTCAACCAGCATACTTCACCATTCTGGAACTCACTGGAAAAACCGGGAGGTGGTTACATGTATACTTCTTCACCTAAGTCACCATGGAGAAAGGCATTCTTCACATCGAACTGATGTAATGGCCAGTCCCGATTGGCTGCTATAGAAAAGAGGACCCTGATAGTATCGATTTTGGCTATAGGAGAAAAGGTCTATGAGTAGTCAATACCCTAAGTTTGAGTATACCCTTTCGCAACTATACGAGTTTTATATCTTTCAATAGTACCATCTGCCCATCGTTTGATAGTAAACACCCACCTGCAACCAACTCAATGTTTACCTAGAGGTATTTTACTTTTCTCCCAAGTCTCATTTTTCTGCAAGGCTGCCATTTCAATGTCCTCGCTTTTTCCATTCTATATGCCCATGTGCTTCCTGAACTGTCTTAGGTAATTGTTCAAAATAGATTGTGGTCATGAACCCGTTGGTTGTTTGAGATAGGCTCCCCCTGACTAGATCAACCATGGGATACCTTGACTGTCGCGGCACATGCTCAGGTTCATATCGTTTTGCAGGAATTCCACGATTCTATCTACGAGGCAGAGTATATTGAGCCGCAGGTTCCTCCGATATTTCTGCAGTGTTAGTAGGCATATATAATGGGATATTTCATTTGAAGAATCAGCATAAGTAGTTACCTGGATCCTCAGATGACAGAGATATTGGACGTGGGAAGTGAGGAATAGAGGCAGGGGACTGTACTTGCACTTGCGAAACAGAATCATGTAATAATCAATTCAGTGGATCAGATGAAGCAGTAACGATGTCCTCCCCTGATCACTGGAATGTGAGTGGAAAAAATACTCTGTTTTGAGAAATTGACAATCCATGGTAGTATATATCTGTTGTGTTGATGGATGAAAGCACTGATATCCCTTCTTGTCGATACCATAACCAAGGAAAACACACTTAATCGTACAGGGTTCAAGTTTAGTCCATTCGGATTTGGAAATATGAACGTACACCGAACAACCAAAGACTTTAGGTGGGAGTACAAGAGTGGATGGTACCTCAGTAAGTATAGCCATGGCTTGAAGAGGAGTTTTTAAGTCCAAGGCTATTGTTGGTAGCCGGTTGGTTAGATATACGGCCGTAGCAACAGCTTCAGGCCAAAATGATTGAGGCGTTTTTGATTCAATCAACAAAGATCTAGTGATTTCAAGAAGTAACCTGTTCTTTCGCTCAGCGGTACCATTCTGCTCAAGTGTATAGGGACACGTGGTCTCGTGCCTTCTCAACAAAGAAATGTTTCATAGAGTGATTCACGAACTCAGCACCATTATCTGATCGAAGAATTTGAACCTTTTGCTTAAATTGATATTCAATCATTGTATAAAAATCAACGAATTTATGAAAGACTTCGGACTTGTTGTAGAGAAAATAAGCCCAGGTCATTCGAGTACAATCATTGATAAATAAAAGAAAATAGCGATAATTGCCCGAAACTGAACCCGAGGCTGGACCCCACACATCAGAGTGCACCAATTAAAATAAAGAACTTGTACGAGTATTATTCAACACATAGGAGACACGATGTGTTTTTGGCTAACATCATGTTTCACACTCAAATTTCTTATTCGCAGAGCGATTTTGATCCCTTGGATCGATATTTTAGCCTCATCACTTACCAAATCCTGTCTGACTAGACAATGGCTGGCAACAAGGAAACCGATCCTGCATCATCTCAGGTTGCTGCACAACCAGTGAATCCTCCATCCGGTGAGTTCACTTAGCAACTAACCAGACGACTTGGCCATTGGTGGTAAAGGGAAGTTAGAGTATCCCACGGATACTCCACCAACAGAGGGCACGACTGCTTTCAAAAAATGGGAACAAGCTGATCTCAATATTTGCACGAGCCTACTGCAAGCCATGGAACCAAACCTGATTGATAGGTATGTCTCTTACCCGTCAGCTAGAGTTGTTTGGGCCCTCCCCTGCCTACCCGCAAAAAAAGGGCCAACGGGCCCACCCCGCCCATTTTTTAACGGGCAGCGACGGGCCTTGCATGAAAAATGGGCGGGCGGGGCCTGCCCGTTTTCTAAAAATAGACCGGCCGGGCCCGTCCATTTTGTTATTTAAAAATAAAAAATAATAAAAATATTAAAAATATATTTAAAAAACAT
>JAOWBN010195048.1:0-15313 GCA_028565015.1 Pinguicula moranensis
GCTGCGGATGCACGGGTCCTGCGTGATGCGTTGAGCCGCCCGACAGGGCTCAAGGTTCCAAAGGGTACGCTCTACTATGATATCGTCAATGCTATATGTTTTGTTTATCACGGAAAACTTGACACTATTCCCGCACAAGAACCTAATACTTGTGCGACGGTGGTTACATGAATTGCGAAGGGTTCCTCACATCGTATCTATCAACTCAGTACCATCAAAAAGAGTGGGGCCGGGTAACAGACGGCCACAGAACCCGCAGGAGATATTTAATATGAAACATGCATTGACAATGAACATTATTGAGCTGGCTTTCGATATCCTTAAAAACCGATTCGCAGTTCCGAGGAGTCCGACGTTCTTCTCTCTGAAGAAGCAAAACCGAATAATTTTGGCTTGCTCCTACTACACAACTTCATCATGGAAACCACTCCGAATGACCCATTGTTGACAGCATGCCACAATACGAATGAGCCCCCGCAAACGGGGCTAGACGATGCTGAAGAGTTTATCCATCTCCATCAAACGTCTACCGAGTGGAATGTTAAGCGTGACGAGATGGCCATGTACATGTGGTAGCACTACACTCATATTCATGACACATATTAACTGTTTTGATAGTGCTTTAGGAAGAACTTAACATGCATTGCATTAATGTACTGTACACTTGGTTGGTTTGATAGTTGTCTCTACGATTGTTTGTTGTATTGTTGTTGTCTCTCTACTATTACATGTATTGCTGTGGTTTTGTATTTTTTTGCAGGATGCGTAGTGTGGATCAAAGCGGCCAGTCTCAATCATTCTAGAATGATGGATTTGAGGTGCGCAGTGACCCTTGTAGTCAGTAGACCCACGGCCGGCCACAGAAGATACTTTAAAGTACGCGGCCCACAGGGACGGAGCTAGGGGGACCAGGGGGGCCATGGTCCCCCCCAAGATTTAAAAAAAATATATTTATACATGTAATTTTTTTTTATTTTTTTTAGTTTGGCCCCCCTTAGATATATTAATAGTATTGGATTAAGTAATATGTCTTGAACGTTGCCTAGCTCGGATGGTGAAAGTTGAAGCCATTTTCGCCCATCCATCGTGGGATCGAATCCCGTCATTGCTTTTCTAATCCTTTTGGAAAATAAAAGAGCAACAGTATGACTTATGAGATGAGGGATCCCAATCCTTTTCGAAAATAAAACAGCATGAGAGATGAGTCCAGTAGAATTCGAACCATTAGCTACCAAACTCTTAGTGCCACTAAGCCAACTGTCTTTCACGTATTCTATTGATTCTAATATCTAATAATCCATTATTTATATTTGTTTCAGTTTTTAATATATATAATTTTTAATTTTTAATATAATTATTTTCTTTAATTTAATGTTTAGTTGTATTTATAGTTTACCAAATTCTAAAGTTCTGAATTTGTTTCTGTTATAAAAAAATTTATTATTTGCGCAAAATTATGGAGACAACGAACTCAGTATATTCCCAACTAAGTTAGGGTATGAATTTTAATAAAAATATTATCTTAAACAATATTTTTATCAAAAATATTATCTAAAACAATAGTAATATTAATCATTCATTTTTTTTCTACCACAACATCTAAACGTGCATACCCGATCAGACCAGATTCAACCCGACCCCAATCTAGTTTGCTCAAACTCAAAAATTTGGCCCCCCTCACTTAAAATCCTGGCTCCGCCCCTGATTCCATGTCCATAAGCGGTATCTTATTTCACCCTTTGAAACTATAGGCAGAATTTGTTGTGTTCACCAGAGTACAAGGTATCATACAAGCCTCCACCCGTCTCTTCACATTTTTTATTTTAATTTACTATTTTTTTTTTGTCTCATTAACAACTTTCTCGCCCTATGAATTCATTAAATTCTCCTGATTTATTTTACTTATATTAAAAAACAACAAATAAATGAATCAATAGTTAAGATTTACGATTTTTTTTTAATAAAATTAATATTTATTTAAATACAATGAATAAAAATATATTTTGTAAATTATATTACGCATTATCTTCATATTTAAATTTTTCTATATTTAAAATATAACTTTTTCAGTTATCTTCAAGAACAACACCAAGATTAATAGTCTTTTTTTTTAGAACCAGAACTTTGAAATTATTGTACCAGGACCGAATCAACAATATATTCCAAGAGTATATATTCATCACGAATCCATGGATTTTTTCATATTATTTTCTGTCTCTAAATTATTCCAAATCTCTTCATCAGACCCCACCTTCATTCCAATGCATGAAAGCTGCTCCAACGAATGACACGATGGTGGCTCCGATGAATGATCCGACAGATGGCAAGGCAACAATGGCACTGCTCAATTGGACGGGGACGGGAGATGGGGCTGGTGCCTCCATGGTGGTGGTGGCGGTGGCGGAGGCGGAGGCGATGACTGCCAGGGAAAAGGCAGCGAAGAGTGCAGCACAAGCAACCTTCTTCATCTCCATGACGATTCGTGTAGATTTGGTGGAAGAGGTGAAAAATTGCTTGATCAAAGATGAAGAAAGCAATAAATCACCGTATCCTGCCTGCCTTGTTTTGTAATTGCCTTGTGCATTTAATGTGGGAACGGTGGGATGGTTTTATAGTGGAGAGGATTGTATATTTAGGGACATTTGAAGGGAAGATGAACCGGAAGTTTTTGTGACATTGTTCTTGTAGGATCCGAATAATGTGAATGACCAAGTATATTATTGATGGCAGAACTGGAATGAACCCACAAAGATTTGTGTGGTTCGGCTTTAAGCCTACATACATGGTAGAATGAGAATTTAAAAGGTAATTTCATGGCAGAATAGAGAGAGAGAGAATATCTCAAGTCTCATCTCTATCTTTCTCTTCCATAACCCTTTTAATAAATCTATGATTTTTTTAGCTATTGTAAAGTATATTATCATGCATAATGTGCCATTATGTGCAAAGTGTATGCTTCTCTTACATGAATTTTAGTATAATTATTTTAATAAATGTTTTTTTTAATTTTCAAGTACAATGCTAGAAATTTTAACTCAAATAGAATCCCCCTTCCCAAGCATAGTCTGTCTACAGAGGGAACCTGATGAAATTTATAATACCTTGGACCAAAACCCAATTTTGGGGTCCGTTCCTTTTTTTTTTTATATAGATAATACTCATTGCCGCTTCTTTCAAATCCACGGTTCAGCCCGGACAAGCCCCACCCGACCCGTACGAAAGCCATGCAGTCTGATGGGCCTCCTACCCCGGTATCCTTCGGACCCAGTGGGCCCTCCGACTAATCCAGAAATGACAGCGAATGCTCCCCACTGGGAGTTCGATCCCCCGACTTCTCTAGGCAAGCCCTGAGAGTTCGGGGGCCACACACTCAACCGCTAGGCTAGCGCGCGCCGTCCTGTCCGTTCCTTGTAAATCTCATCAATTTGTAACAACCTGGAAGTTTGACCGTAAGAAGATTTTGACCAATAAGTCCTTCTGAAATAAATAAATGATACCGATAGCACTCTTGGAAATATCCGACTTATTTTTTCAACGCCCAATCATTTAGTACGAGTGTGGGAAATGATTTGAACGGTCAGAGAATTCTGAAAAATAATATAGCGCAATAATTTTTAGCAAGAAAATCACAAGAATAGTGAGCCTCGCGTGTTAAACATCAATCCCCACATGTTAAATACACGGGGCCCACCATTCTTGTGAAATTCTTGCGCTATATCATTTCCAGAGAATTCTAGGGGCGGCCGTGGACGGGTTCGATTTTGCATTTCGATTTTTTTTAATTTAGTTTTGAAAATAATAACTAAAATCAAAATCGAATGAAGTTGGATATGAGGAATTGGTTTAGATTTATTTAGGACTAAGGGTGTTGATCGGTCTCTCAAGAACTTGAGATACTTCCAAACTAAACTATTGCTTCCTAATCGCCTTATGAAAGCAATTAAAAGTCGGTTTGAGTTGTTTATCTAAAAACTAAAAATGGAGTGACTAACTAAGAAAACAAGTTAAAGAAGTTCTTATAAGGAGAAAATATATGGGGTTGTTGCTTTTCTTACTCACCCAATGAATTGAAAGGTAATCTAAACATGCAAACCTACAAGGTTCTATATTATTGATTCATTCTCTGAGCGTGTGCAATTCTGTTTGATGGCGAGATATTCTAAACTTACAATCCTTAGCTCACATCGTGCCATGGTGCCTCAAGTGTAGGCAATGGCGTTAGAGGGCGATGTTCATGAGCGTGCCCTTGGCCTTTTGGCAAATGCCTCACGTTCGTTCCTTCTTTGCAACATCGCCCGTCATCTTCGACCAATGATACTTGGCCGACACCAATGCCATCGTTTTGTCTCGGCCAAAATGGCCCTCATGTGGAGCTCCTTCACGATGTGTTGCCTCCATGAGCATTTAGGCACGCAAAGTTGTTGTCCAGAGAAGAGGTAGTTGCACCACATAGTCCCAAGATTGCCCGAGCAAGGCCTAGGCTAATGCCTTTGCCAAAGGACGGATCGTCCTTATATAGCTCCTTGAAGGTGTCAAAGCCAAAAACTTTGGCTCTCGTTGTGGTGACAAGTGCACTCCGTTGGCTAATTGCATTGGCCACTCGGTTGAGGCTCCCAGTTTGGCGCCTCAAAGAAAAAGTATACGCTGTAAGTATGCCACCCACTTGGCATGCCTCCGATTGAGTTTTTATTGGCCATTGATGTATTTTATGGCTTCATGATCCGTGAAGATGATGAAATCCTTTTGGATCAAGTAATGCCTGCAATACTTCAAAGATTGGACAATGACATAAAACTCCAATTCGTAGGTCGAGTAGTGTTTCTTGGCCCTAGACAACTTCTCAAAAATGAAGGAAATTGTCCTTCCATCTTGGCAGAGCACACCCCCTACTCCAACTCCGGATGTATTACAATGCCTTGTAAAAATTTGGCAAGGCCAACATAGGGGCCTCAGTTATCTTACGCTTCACTAGATTGAAGCTCGCCTCGGTTACATCCATCCACTCAAACCACGGCCCTACAAGAAATTCGTGATTGGAGCGGTCACCAAGCTAAAATCCTTAATGAAGTGATGGTAGAAGGACACTAGTCCATGGAAGCTCCGCACATCATGGATGGTTTAGGGTTTTTCGCACATCATGGATGGTGATAGGTCTCGGCCACTCTACTATGGCCTCAATGTTTTATGGATCAATGTTTTGGATGATCGTTTCTTCTCGGATTGAAATTTTTTCTCCCGAGGTTCTTAGGATACTTCTACTGGTTATCAATGTAATTGAGTTGTTCCATAGGAACATTATCCAGTGAAGTTTTTCCCTAGCACAAATCAGAGGGGTGTCCTCCTCCACAAATTTCACATGATGGTTGTTGCACCATCATAACAGCTTTTGCCATTGAGCTATAGAACATCAAGTTCTCCATCTGTACCTTCATGGCATGCATGGATGCTGCCAGTGCGTCTACCGTATTCAATTCGTACCTTCCTGCCACCTTCCATTGACTATCTTGTTCATTTGATCACTGATAGCAGTTTAGAGCTATCGCTTCCAACAAAGAGTATGCTTCTTTGTAAGATTTCTTCATGAACGTGCCATTTGTTGCTGCATCAATCCCTCTCCTTTTGGCATTCTCCGGTCCATTGTAAAATGCTTGAAGTTATATCCAATGAGGTAATCCATGATTCGAGCAACTTCTCAATAAATCTTTGAATCTCTCTTATGCCTTCTTACAATGTCTCAGAATCTCCCTACCTGAATGTGGTGATCTCGCTTAGGATTCTGGCAGTCATGGATGGTGAAAATAATTGTATTAGGAACTGCTTCCTCAAGCTATCCCATGTGTGGATAGAGTCTGATGGTAGTGATTGGAGCCATCTTCTTGCCTTATCTATCAGAGAAAATGGAAATAGCCTGAGCAGGATAGCTTCCTGTCTTACTCCATTATACTTCAAAGTGTCACAAATTTCAACAAATGTTCGTACATGTGAGTTCGGATCCTCGGTGAATGAGCCACCATAAGTGTAGTGCTGCAGGAGTAACTGGATGGAGACTAGCTTTAATTCAAAATTGTTGGCTTGGATGGTAGGCCTACGAATGGCTGGAGCTTCTTCCTTAGCTTGAGGTGATGTAAAGTCTTCCATGGGCCTATCATCTTCATATGAAACTTCAACTACATCTCCCACATTCACCATATTTCGTTGACTTCTTCTTGCCTCTCATTGAGCTCTTCCTCATACTCGAAAAGCTCCTTCAGTTTCTGGCTATCTAAAATCTAAGTATTCTCCTTCATAGTGGTTCATAGACAATCTACACCAAGAGAACCGCAGGTAAGGTCACAAAATAAAACAAAAGAACAATCTAACTGCAAACTGACTAAGTGCTGATATTATTTAGACTAGCAATACCCGGGAATGACGTCAAAAACATTTTCTTAATAAGCAAATTTCATTAAGTATAAATAAAGTATGTACAAGGAAAGAAAAGAAAGGAAATACAAAAAAGTACAATGTCCCCTAGGAGGTATTAACTAGATAGTATCTTTGAGATTGATCTGAATATTATGCCTTTTCTTCATATCCTCCTTCTTGTATAGCTAAGAGTGATCTTATACATGGCTCATCTAGCGTCATACTAGATCAGAAAGCATCTCAGCATTCAGATCATCGCCATCATCCGCTCTTCACCAAAGCAAAATGTCATGACTGTCCCATTATCAACTTCCATTATAGAGATATTGGTACATAGCTCGGTTAAGTTTGGTGAGCTATCCCTATAGTGAGTGAACGACACCAAAAACTTGTTATGTTGATTTTGTAACCATGCATCAAACTATGATTTGTAACCAATCATCAACTATAATTGCGAGTGCACAAGTCATAATAAGTAATAAACTAATAAAGTCAAGTGTCAAACCACAACGATTGAAGAGGATAAACACCAACTATAACTTTTTTGCATACCAATTGGACAAGTAACAAATCAGTTTAAGACTACACTAATCTCCAAGACATGAAAACAGTTGAACTAAATAAATCATTTTGGTATTATTCAGTTTAATGAACACAAACTAAAAGATAACTTATTGGTTGGAGATTTAGGGCAGTGACTTCTCCCCTACATGCGTACATATGAGGATGTATTGTCAGTTTATCTATCAGATTCAAAACCTAATTGTCCATTGGATTTTGTCTTTCGAACATTAACTTCTCTATAGACTAGCTCATCTCATGCGGTATGTAGGTACAAATCTCTCAAATCTTGCACCTAGACATACCAAGACTCACTATCTCACAAAATCCTCCCTCAATATAGTTGTGTTCATCTCTCGAATCTCACACAACCTGTTGAGAGGCATTCACCTTAGGATATCTACTTGTAGTGGCATTGTCTTCATGAATGCTCGTCTCTCGAATCTCGCATTTTTATGGCCCAAGATTGGATTTATCGTGATTCTACCTACATTCTCATCTCTTAAATCTCGAACAAGCTTAGGTACTAGCCATTGGTCGTCAAGCTATTGTTTGTTTATGATGGAAAGCAATAAAACCAAACAACCAAGGCATTTTATCTAATAACTAAATATTCAAAATACATCCATCATACAAAATGCACGTAGGGTTACATCTCTCCCTAGTGAATGGGTTTAGCTAATAATTGAGATACAAGACTCCCAAAGGAAAATGAAGATAAAAGCCATAGTTCAGAGACTCCCTTGATTCCACACAATCTTCTCCCATTGCTCTCCAGAAAACCTGTTTCTTTCTCCTCCTTCTTCCTCTTTGTTCATGTTTCTTCTCGGGTGAGATTTTTGCCCTTTTATATTTCCTTGCATGTCTGTAACTATCGTAGATATTTTCCGCAACCAGGGGCAGCATTGTGCATCCATTAATTAATTTGCAAGTAGGGTTCTCTGTGTTCTCGCCAACATACATCGGATAGTTTTGCATTCGAGAATTCAACTTGTAGAATATGGGGCTATATCCTTACTCTGATTATCATTTCTCTCTTGTTTTTGCGTTCTTATGATACTCATGTTAAAGCCCTGCAGAAAACAAGAAATGAATAGGTAAAAGCACTTGTTTCTATTGAGGAGTGACACTTTTAAGCTAAAAAAATTGTTATAAATAGGTATAAACCAAACTTATCAATAAGCATGTGTACTTTTTGGTGAATTAATGAATTCCTCATGTCAATTTCAGTTTATGAACTCTTGCTTTGTTGAATGCTGAGATTTATGAACTAATATCATAGTTGTTGTAAATTAGATACGAAATATTGCTTTTTATGCCTTTTGATTGTGGCACTAGATGAGGGATACAAGTTTTAATTCTTTCTATGTGAATATTATATGATGAGGCCAATGAGGAATGTTGGAATGAATGTGAAGTGAGGCACTATGGTGTTAGGGTGAATTTGTGGGTTACGGGTATAATGAGATGCCAATGGACCGAGGAGGAGCCCAAGGACAAGTTGCAGTTTCGGATGGGAGGAATAATGAGACTTTTCCAAGATTCGTCGGACAGGACATTGATCCACAAAAGAATGAATATCTTGTCCCTATGAGTAGGCTATTGTGTACTGTTTGTTATAGATTTGTGTTGTTTTTGTGTGATATGATTCCTTAGGGTTCATGGCTAACATTCTACACTTACTGAGAAATACATGCTCACCCTCTTGTGTTTTGGGATGTGTAAAGATAGACATGGAGCAAAGGCTCGACGAGGGAGTTGTGATGGGCCTAAGTGAAATAGGAATCATTCCTTAGTGTGAAGTAGGGCCAAATCAAGATTATAAAGATGGAGAAAGAGTTGGCTCATGTGAGGGACATGGTGGTGTGAAGGATAGAAAAGCAAATGTTGGTGAAAGATGAGAACCAAAGAGTGAAATAGGAGAATGGAATTCTAAATAAAACTTTCAAAGAACATAGTGCAAACCGCATGCAAAGCACTGAAGGTTGGAAGCAAAACTAAGACCAAATGTCCTTCTGTTTTGATGTGCCATGATTTGGAACCTTATTATGTTTTGAAATATATGCAACCTTGATGTGATTAAATGAAAATAATTAACATGCACCAATTTATGGTTGGCAAATGATGACAATCCAAAACATCCAACCCTTCGACGACAACACAAAATGAGGTATGGGAATCTAAAGGGGAGTCGGTGATTATGCCGATCAAAGTGGTTGGATTTCGGCCTCAAAGACCTTATGAGTACTGGCCGCCTTGGCTGCCACCCTCACGTAAGGGGCAAGCACAAACCTGATACCTGCGCCGGACAAAAATGTTGAATCTGGTACACAAGGGCATCCTTCTCAACCGGCAGCAACAACTCCAAATAACTTTGCGAACCCTACCGCCATGACAAACCTTAAGACTCAGTATGCGACAATGCAGAAAATGAGAATGATCGTATTTCAAGGAAGGCAGGTGCCAAAATAATCTAAGAGATGGATTGAGGAAATTGAGAAGAATTTGAAGGGTATTCGAGACATCTAACGCCCTCAAGGTTGAGGCGGCCACCTCTTTCTTCACCGGAAATGCTGCAAAATGGTAGAATGGTATACACCCGATGATGAAAATGACTGAGAAAGCAATCACATGTAGAGATTTCAAAGAAGCTCACCTCCGATACTTCTTACTGCTTGCTTGGCAGATGACATAATTGGTGGCCTTCGACACTTGCAAGCAGGTAATTGGTGAAAAGTCAATGCAGTTCAATGCTAGATTCCAGTTGTGGGAAATATGCACCACTGATCATGAGTAAATCGACACACAAATACAACAACTATGATCTTAGTTTATAAATCTCAGCATTCGACCTAGCAATAATTCATACACTATAATTGACACGAGGAATTAATCAATTCACCAAAAACTACACATGCATAAATTGGAAATGTAACAATTGAACAGAAATCCCATACTTCGGCACTTTAGTAGTTCACCGGTCATCATTCAATAAGAAATGTCATCCAATCAACCACATTTAGGTATGCAGAATCAAACTCGTAAGGAATCAAGCATATAAACCCTAATTGAAATCAAGGAAACCTAAATGCATCACAGTCATATTAAGACTGAAATCGCATCTCCATTAGGCACCCTTGTTCCATGCTTACTCTTTCCTTGCTAGGTTGGCACTGTTACATTCTAAGATCAAAGAATTGTCTCTATTTCTTCATTGATGGGTCCACCCATTTTGTAGCTGGAGTCGTATCCATCGCATCCATTTGATTCTTCCCTCGAGATAAACAATGTCCGAATGGTGAGTGGGATTGAAATTTCATCTCTCCATGACCTTTCTCCACAACCTAGTTGTAGCGTAAAGTTGAGAAGTGGAATTCATCTCTGCGTATTTGCCCAAAATCATTTGCTTCCTTCTTTCAAAAAGCAACAAAGAGGAATGGGACGTTTGATTCGGCTAGTCAGCAGGTTGTGCTTCCATCATGGCCTTTGATGTGTTTGCACATTAAAATTTTATTAAAATAACCTAGCGAAATAAAAACCAGATACCTTACAAAAAATATTAGCCGTCCAAACCCTTCGATGTTCCGTTAGTGTCTCCCTTGGAACACTAAACTTTATAAAGGAGGAGCTCCCACGTGAAACCTGGAAGACCCTCATAATTAAATTCCTCCTCCATGGAACTCTTTCCGATTGAATCAAGGAGCAACATCGCCTGCTAACTCGGGCAAGCAAGTTCGCATGGATCAACGAAGGACTATTGATGTGAATGTACGAGGTCACACATGCCTTGTTGATCCTTTGAAAGATGTGGGAGGTCCAATAACTCGCGCAAGGAGCAAGAATTAAATACCCGTACTTTTGCACCTTTGGATTGATATTTCTATCGATTTCATGCTTGGTTTGCCTATGTCTTTGCATGGTAATGATAGCCTATTTTTGGAGGATAGATTATCTAAAATGGCTCATTTCATTCCATGTAAGAAATCCAATGATGCTAGGCATGTGACTGAATTATTATTTCGGGAAGTCGTTCGATTACAAGGGGTGCCTCACACCATTGTTAGTGACCTCGTGGGGTAAGCTAAGAATGAGACTCATGTTTTCTACCGCATTTCATACACAAACGGATGGATAAATTGAGGTAGTAAATCATACTTTGGGTGCACTAATTCAGAAGAATAAGAAGAATTGGGAAGTTTGTGTGCCTATTGCTGAATCTCCATATAATCCTACAACTTACACAACTACTGATTATTCTCCTTTTGAGATTGTGTATGGTTTTAACCCCTTAACCCCATTGGATTTATCTATTTTTCCCAGTACTAAATTTCTTGATCTAGATGCAAACAGAAAGCCATGTTTGTACAAGATCTTTACCGCCAGGCTCACGAGAAACTTATCAAGAAAAATGAGCATAATGCAGGGATGGACAACAAGCATCAAAGGCAGTAGTGTTCTAACTTTTAAAAGATTCGCTTTCCCAACCATATAAGGACCAAGTTGGATCCAAGGGGCGATGCCCCATTCAAAGTTCTGAGGTGTGTGAGTTATAACACCTATGAGATTGATCTACCAGGTGAGTATAACGTTAGTGCTACATTAAACATGGATGAATTGAGTCCTTTCAATATTGCAGATAGGACGTAATCTCGATATGAAGGGAATGATGTGAATGTACGAGCTCACACATGCCTTATTGATCCGTTGAAAGATATGGGAGATCCAATGACTCGCACAAAGACCAAGAAGATGAAGGAAGCACTTATTGTGTTGTTGGAAGGCGTAAGGAAGCAAGAGGAAGCCAAATTTGAAGCTAGCATGCCATGGATCAAAGTGTTGGAACTCGTGGAGCCCGACGCTGCATGTGGGGACTGCAACCCTTTCCTTGAGTTGCAATTGAAAATGGAGTTATTTTCCCTATTATTTTCGTTAATTACATTAATTTAGGGACAAGCGAAATTCGGTCCGCTTGCCATTAAATTAGTCCCAAATTAGATTCCTATTATTTTCGTTATTTTCTATATTGTAGAGATTAAATTAGGATGCACTATTTACTTATGTAATGTCCAATGTTTTAGGATTTAAATTAGGTAGAACTCTAAATAAAAATAGAAAATATAATCCTAATTTCTTTGTCCTTTGTAGCCTATTTAAAGGGCATGAACACGCCACTTTGGCTTAAGGTATTTTCGATTATTTTGTTATGAACTTAAGAGGAATATCTTTGTTTATTTGAATTTCTATTTTAAGGAGAATTAGGTTGCATACATCTTAAGGTTCAAGTTAATATTGATGATTTGATCTTTATGTTGGTCATATAGTAGATTCTCGGGTAGGCGTTTAATTGAACCACTATTTTTTCATTTGTTTCTAGAGTATCATTTTACTAGGGCTTGATGTTCCATGATTGATTTGGTTTATACTACATAACATATTTCTTTCATTTGGTTTCTTTTCCGCCATTATTCTGAACGTAAATATTTGAATTTTGTACTTCACAATTTTCTTCATATTTTCGTGAGTTACTGTCACAAGAATAAGTTTCTCGTTCCACGTTTATGGAGTTAAAAGCCATTTACACCCCTGTACTATACCTATCGAATAATTTACCTCCCTGTACTTTTAAAAGGGTCACTTTACCTCCCTGTACTTTAAAAAAAAAAGCCCACTGCCCCAAAGTGTGATTCACTCTCTATTCCACGACTGGGCGTCTGTTTATTAGGGAGTTTATTACCCTTTTTTAAAAGTACAAGGGGTAAAATAGTTCTTTTGAAAGTACAAGGGAGTAAGTTATTCGATAAGTATAGTACAAGGGGTAAATCGCATTTTGTTCTTATAGTTTGTTTATTTATGGAATGGACTATTGTTATATGTTATGATATAATTCTAATTTAACTGAATTGCCAAAAAATTACCTAACTAATTAAAATGGAATTCATGGTCATAATTTAATTCATCGCCATAATTCAATTCATTGTCTATCTAATTATATTTTACCTAATTTATCTAATTATAATATACGTAAACTACACATTCACCAAAAATATTTAACAAATTACCAAATAAATATTCTAATTGAATTTCTTGTTTATTTAATTATAGTTTACATAATTTATCTAATTACAGTGAAACAGACAGACACAATTTAATTTTTAAATTCATCGATTCTAATTTAATTTCTTATTTATTTATTTATTTATAATTTAAATAATTTCTCTTCGTGCGGCTTCTACTCTCCGTCCTTCGACCGACACGAAGAGAAGTTATGTAAACTATATTTAAATAAATTAAATAAATAAAAAATAAAATTAGAATAGATGAACCTAAAAAATCAAATTGTGTTAGTCTGTTTCATTATAATTAGATAAATTAATTAAATAAATAAAAAATTCAATTAGAATAATTATTTGGCAATTTGTTAAATACTTTTGGTGAATGCGTAGTTTGCGTAAATTATAATTAGATAAATAAAATAAAATATAATTAGATAGACAATTAATTGAATTATGGCGATGAATTAAATTATGACAATTAATTCCACTTTAATTAGTTATGTATTTTTTTGACAATTCAGTTAAATTAGGAATATATCATAACATATAACAATAGTTCCAGACACACAGGGCTTGCCTAGTGAGGTATGGGGTTCGAATCTGGCTGGTGACATATCTGGCTTCGACTCATCTGGATTAGTCGGAGGGCCCAGTTGGCCCGAAGGATATCAAGTGGGGTTCAGTTTACTGATTACCTACAGAAAAAAAATAGTTCATTCCATAAATAAACAAAGTATAAGAACAAAAGACGATTTATCCCTTCTACTATACTTATCGAATAACTCCACTGTACTTTCAAAAGAGCTACTTTACCCCATGTACTTTCAAAAGAGCTACTTTACCCCATCTTTCAAAAGAGGATAATAAACCCCCTAATAAACATACCCCAGTCGCGGAATGGAGAGTGAATCACACTCGGGGTAGTGAGCTTTTTAAAGTGGCCATTTTGAAAGTACAGGGAGGTAAGTTATTCGATAGGTATAGTACAAGGGGTAAATGGCCTTTAACTCCATAGGATTAGTGGCGGATGCACATGGGAGCGGGGTAGGGGCAGCCACCCCTCCAAAAAATCCTTAGGTATTAGTGAAGGTTTTCATATATTTGCTCCTCCTTAAATATCAAAATTAAAAATTTGGCCCTTCCCTCAAAAAATTACTGGATCCGTCTTTTTCTGGAGATGTCAACCTCTAAAAATTTTTTTTAAAAAATTATAGAGCATTTTTTTTAATTTTCTTATAAAAAATTATAGACCCCTTCAAATATGTTTTGCCTCCTAACCCCCTCGTCCGAATGGTGGACTCTCAATTTACTAAAAAGAAAATAATAAATGTAGACTATCTATGACAACAGGAATGCTACTTTGAGGGCGGAGGGAAGCTGCCCCATGTTTTGAAAATAATTTTTGTTATATGCATATTTTTCAATCCAAAATATAGATACAAATTTTATTTGTAAATTTAGAGATTACTTTGGTCCGCTTGGAATTTGATTCACCCCTCAAAGGCCCCCCTGATCAAATTTTGGCTCCGCCTTGCTATTTTATTTGCTACCAAAGTTACTGTCCAAGATTATCAGCCACTACAACCTTAACCCATCTATCAGATTTCAAACCATGTGGTAGGCTCAGAAGAAGACCAATTGGAAAAGAATTCTGGAATGAAGCACAAAGGACAGGAGCAAGAACAGTTGAAGGGACTGCAGCAAGAACAGTTGAAGAATGTACTGATGTGATGATGGTGCAAACTGCAAGCAATCTCAAACAAAACATAAACAGTTCATTTAGCCTGTAGAGATCCAGAAAAAGGCATTTCCATTCAAGTAAAACTCTGTACAAAAGGATGATAATTGTTCAAATAAATAAGAACTATATGCATCTACATTTACAGAATACAACCTTAGAAGTTAGCACACTAGAAACTAATACTATGCTCTTCCATTTCATGATTCACAGCTGGCCTCTTGCTCAGGCGCCAAGAGTTAGGTTCACTGTACCTGTCAGGAGAGGCTCGATACGCTCGTCTTTTGCGCTTGCTCATTTTTGTAGGATCAACGGCTTTGAAGAATCTAAGAGCCAGTTTGACAAGCCACTTAGGATCCACAACTATCGCCTCACGCATATACTCCTTTGTGGTCATCACGAGCTCATGGTATATAATCCAGTCCGGTTGTCTTTGGAATAATGCACTGCCCGGATGTATGTGAACAGGCTGATTCTCCACCAACGTTCTGTAGCCTTCATGTGGATCCTTCCTAGCAGCGTGGAAAAAGAAACCAGCTGTTATAGCTTTCCTGAT
>JAOWBN010195059.1:0-15313 GCA_028565015.1 Pinguicula moranensis
CCCCCCCCCCCCCGCCCGTATGCCCAAGACTACCCGGGTGATCTTGAATCTGAACTGGATCAGTGGAATGAAATCAGGAAACATGTATAGTGGCAAAGAAGAGGAGAAATGGTGCTTAATGGGGGATTTCAATGCCGTACTAGATCCAAGTGAGAGGAGAGGCATTTCTAACCACTCTTGTTTTCAGGAGATCACTGCCTTCAAAGACTTTATCCATGATATGTCCCTACAGGACTTGAGGATGGAAAGAAGGCGTTTCACATGGTATCTAAAGTCCCTCAAAGCTATGAGCATACTGGACCGTTTCTTAGTGAATAATCATTGGTTAGGCCATGATACAACATGGACACAAAAGGGCATTGATAAAGAGGACTCTGATCATTGTCCTGTGGTTTTAAATTTTGATACCCTAAACTAAGGGCCTAAGCCCATGAGAGTCTTGGATAGCTGGTTAGAGGACAAGGACTTCCTTTTGATGGTTGAAAATATATGGAACTCTACATGGCCAATTGGCTATGCTAGCTTCAGAATTAAGGAGAAAATCAAGGCTATCAGAGTATGGATTAAGGTCTGGAATATGGGAGCCCTAAGAGATCCTCTGTCTGAACGAAAGGTAATGGTGAAGCAACTGTTTGATATGGTGATTGATGCAGAGACTGCAATGCCACATATCTCTGAGGCTGAACAGCAGACCGTCCTTAACCTACAGGAACAATTGAGCAAGCTCACAAGAAACATAGACAACATGCTCTATCAAAAATCAAGGATAGACTGGATCCAAAAAGGGGATGCGAATACTGCTTATTTCCATGGATGGTTAAACAGGAACAGAAGAAGGAATGTCATCAAGGGTGTTTGGAGTGGAGATATCTGGATTGAGGATCCTGAACAGGTTAAGGAATGTTTTCTAAAGCACTTTCAAGACAGGTTTGCTGAGCAAGACTGGTGCAGGCCTAAAGTCTGTGGCATACCTTTCAAAAAGCTATCTAGGGAATCCAATAATCTGCTGATGCAACCCTTCTCTGGCTGGAGATGTTACAGGCTTGTAGCAGTAGCAAAAGTTCTGGACCTGACGGGTTAAACTTTAAATTCATTAAGCATTTCTTATATCTATTCAAACCTGATATTCTAAACATGTTATTGGAGTTTTATAGAAATGGAAAATTGCCCAGAGGAAGCAATGCAGCTCATATCACTCTGATAGCTAAGAAACAGACACCATTACACATCCAAGACTATCGTCCTATAACTCTAATTGGAGCTATGCCAAAACTGTTATCTAAAGTACTGGCCAACAGAATCAAATGGGTGATAGAAGAGATCATATCTCCAAATCAGATGGCTTTTATCCAAAATAGAAAGCTTCTGGATAGTGTCATGATAGCTAACGAGGTGGTAGATGAACTGAGGAAGCTGAGGAGGCAGGGCTTATTCTTCAAAGTTGATTTTGAGAAAGCATTTGACACAATCAACTAGAGTTATCTGTTGATGTTTTGCTGCAAATGGGGTTTCCTAGCTGCTGGATCTGGTGTCGAAAAGGTATCATGGAATCTGCCTTCACATCAATCCTGATTAATGAGAGTCCTACAAGGGAGTTCTACCCCAGGAGGGGGTTAAGGCAAGGGGACCCCTTGTCCCCTTTTCTCTTCCTAGTTGCTGCTGAAGGTCTATCAGTGCTGATAAACAAAGCTGCGAATCTCAATATGTTTAAAGGACTGGAGGTGGGCAAAGATAAGATACTGATCACTCATCTGCAGTTTGCGTATGATACCTTCCTTTGGGGACAAGCCAATTGGAACACAATAAAATTCCTCAAAGCTATACTGCAGATTTTTGAGATCACCTCTGGCCTCAAAATTAACTTTTCTAAGTATAGCCTTACTGGGGTCAATATGCAGCAGGACATAGTAGAAGAGATGACAACCTATATGAGGTGTAAAAAAAGCTCTCTCCCAGTTAAATATCTAGGGCTACCGGTGGGAGCAACTCCATCAAAATCTGCTACATGGAGTCCTATTATAGAAAAATTCAGAAGGGCCTTGAACCACCGGGAATACAGATATCTTTCTCCAGGGGAAAAATTGTACTCATCAATTCTTTCCTGGCAGCTTTGCCGTCCCATTACTTTGCATTTTTAAGGCTCCACCAACAGTCATCAGGAAACTCACTGTGCCCAGAGATCCTTTTTCTGGTATAACAGACAGGACAAAAAGAAAACAATCTGGATTTCTTGGAAGAAGATAACTGAACAGGTGGATAATGGTGGATTGGGAGTAAGGAGACTGGACAATATCAATGATGCGATGCTGGGGAAATGGGGAGCTAGAGTACTTAGTTGGGAAAACAGTCTAGCCATGGATATCATCAGATCCAAATATGGCCAAGAGGGAGTTATAACTGTGGGCGGCCATAGAGAACTCAAAAGGCCATCCCAGCCACCAATAAAATTCAGAGGGAGAAGAAGGGTAGGATGTATGCCTCTAGCTGGTGGAATGATATCCAGGAAATGGTGAACTCTAGTTGGCTCTGTCAGTTACTTAGGCTCAGAGTAGGAAATGGTGCTAGAGTTAAATTTTGGCTAAATAATTGGCACAACAACATTTCCCTCGCAGAGCTGTATCCCAGTCTATTCAGACTAACAACACATCCTGACTCCTTTTTATCAGACTGTGGCTGTTGGGAAGAAAACACATGGAATTGGATATGGTCATGGAGAAGACAACTAAGAGATACAGAACAATCTGACCTAACAAACTTACTTGCTTTTCTAGAGGGTTGCCTCTTTAACAAAATGGAGAAGGATATGTATTACTTTGAGGGTAACTAATGGGGCAAATACACTGGCAGCCATGCCTATAAACTTATTGTAGCTGAGGGGCCTGAAATTTATTCACAGTAGGAAGATCAGAAACTAGCAGGCATTTGGAACCTGATGGTGCCTAAAAAGATATCCTTCTTTGTGTGGAAAATGATGCAGGATGCTGTGCCAACAAAAGTAACACTACAAAGAAGGAATATCATACCTGATTCATAGGAAGTGTTTTGTACTATTTGCTCTAATGAATTAAAAACATCGGATCACCTCTTCTTTCACTGTCCCTTTTCTAAGCAGGTCTGGGGAGAAATTCAATTCTGGCTGGACACGCCAGAAATATATCAATTATCCCATATCCAGGTACCATCATTTGAGATTTTTGAAAGTGCTAAGCCTCCACTGATCAGCAAGGAACTCTGGTAATCTATTTGGGCAGCCATGACTTATTATTGATATGCATCTGAAGCACATGGCTGATTTACTTTCTATGAAACTGTTTTGCGTTTTAGTGCTTCTTTTTCACAGGCGCCTTGGTGGACATACTGATGGATAGTTAACAAATATTTGCAATGAATTGTTTGATTTGTTATCTAAGTCTATTCGGTATAGGTTTTAAAGGGTGTAATAACCCTTCCCCTTCACATCTACAAGAAGGGAAAAATATATGAGCCCTATTCTGCAAACTTGATAGGCAATGATCAATGTAATAGGGAAGATGGAGCAACAGTTTCCTGCCCTATTTTAGTGACAGATTTCAGTGCAGTAGTAGGGTTGGGCACCACGGATGTTATCTGGTGGCTGGAAATCTATTCACGGCAAATGAATTGCATATTTTCGACAAAGGGTGAGGTCAGAATGTGCAAGAGAGTGTCATGTTACTTTCGGTGGGATCAAACAAAGGATTGGCACCTTCCAAAGGGGAAACTCTTCAACTAAGCACAATAATAATCATATGATCACGAAGCTATAAGGTAAGCGGGTAGAGGTGAAACCCTATGGGATCAGTAAAGCCATCTGCCGTTATCGAAGCTTACTTTGAGGGCAGCCTGCATAGCTGAAAGTTAAATGATCAATGTTACAAGATATTGTAACAATCATAAAACTACGAAGCTATAAGGTATACAGTCTGAGCTACACACTAAGATTTGCTTGATGTTGGTAATGACTCTTGGGGCCATCAAATCACTAAACTTTGATAACAACTTGCATGCTGAAGATCAATTGACCAATGTATTTGTGTCTAGTGGTTTAGGGTCCCTGGAGGATAGGCAGAACTACCATTGTATTTTCTTTTCTTTTATGTTCTTCTTTGTATTTTCTCATGTCTAATCTTGTACATAACCTTTGTAATTTTTTCTTATATATGAAATTTGGCTTCACAAAAAAAAAAGTTATATATGTTTATAAGTTATATAAGTTTTTAACTTTTATAACTTTTATAAGTTTATAATTTTTATAAGTTTTTAAAGTGGCAGGTAGTGATGTATAAGAAAAAGTTTGAATTTCCTCTCCATACAAGGAGATTTACATGAAAAGTATTTTTCTTCGACGGTGAGCTCTTTGATACTCCATTTAATCCATATTTGGATCTGATTCTGAGCTTGATATCCAATTGCTCTAGCTCTCTGAACACTCCCTTCTCCATGGGGACACTTTTCGTGCATGGGGAGCTCCCTGTTGAACTCATGGGGAGTCCAAAACTGCTACTGTATCCCGTCCATTTTTAAGATAAGGTAAGTCTCCACCATGGTTTTGCAGTGGAGCATCCCTCCTTAGCAAATGAGGCGACTGAGAAGAGCTATGTAGCGACCTCATTATCTGAACTATGGCCTAGAATGGAGGCTAGAGCATGCTAAGATTCCTGGTAGTGGTATGTCTTATGCTCAAGCTCTAAGAGTGACGGATTTGAGACATGTTCATGCTCGGTTAGGTTCATAGGGGGGACTGGACATGAAGAAAGGTAACAAACTAACTAAAGGAACCTTCTTTATCTCTATCTTTCCGATTAACTGCCCTCTTGAGAGGCTCGAAAGCCTACTGAAGAAGCAAGGGAATATGAAGGAACTGAGGATTGCAGCAAAGAAGGGGAAAAACGGATTGCCATTTGGATTTGTAGAGTTTGTGGGGGTAAAGGGATATGAAAACCTTGAAATCCCAGCTAAATAATATCTGGTTTGGTTCATTCAAACTTTGTGCAAACCTGGCTAAATATCCTCCTGGTAAGAAGCCTGTGCCACCTCCCCTAGCCATCTCTACTACTAAATTAGAGAGGATCCACATGGTGATTGGGAAGCCACAACCCGAGGAAACATCTAATAGTAGATCTGAACTTGTTGTGGTTACACAGCAACATGCCAAACGTCCACATGTTCAGGAACCTCTATTGAAGCTCAAGAGCAGTAAGCATGCTACATTTTGGCTCACTTTAAACTGGCTAGGTGTTCTAAAAGATAAAGATGGCACACGTGAACTTCAATTGGAACTATAGAAAGTAGGATACTATAATCTGATTGTCAGCCCATTAGGCCCTGATAGGGTGCTTATATGGGAGGTGGATAGCTATGATTTGGATAACCTGGTAAAAAATTATGAGGCGTGGCCATCTCACTGGTTAGAGGACCTCTATCTTTGTGAAATAGGGATAAGGATGTTGTGTGTCGTACACGATTGATATGGATCAAAGTGTTCGGTATACATTTGCCTGTCTGGGAGGAGGCTCTTGAGGCTCTTCTAAAGAAGATAGGTGGTGCATTGGGGAACCTGATTTGCTTAGATGTAGACACAGTTAAGCACCATCACCTAGATGCGGCATAGATGCTATTGGAAATAAATATTGGTGAGCAAGTCCCCTCATAAATATTTGTGGATATTGATGATCACATATATACATTACATATCCAGGAGGTGGGAACAACAAAACTAGTAGCATGTTATGGCCTGATTTTTCCTCTAGTATGTCAGGGGCCAGTACTTATCACTGTATGGGTGACCATTGGTCAGACTTCCAATCCCTCACTAGTGAACAGATACCAGCACCAAATATAGAGAAGTGTACATCAACAGGTATGGATACAGGAGGTAAGGGAACTCTATTTCCTGATGGAAAGGAAGTCATCCCTGAGAGCACTGTCACACTTCTTAAGCCTGATATGCCTAGTGTATGGAATCCACTTAAAATTGAATGGTAGCCAGCCTCCCTATCCCCCAAAACTCAGGTAGATCATTTGGACACCATATACGACATTGTACCTGAGAAACAGATAGAAATAAGAAGTTTTGAAGATCCATCTACTGGCAATGATCATGACAAATTTGAACATAGAGCTATCTCAGGTATGGATATGAGTTGTACTATTTTGCATGGATGTCAAATGCAGAAAGATATTGTGATGAACTAGATGGAGGTTAACTGCCATATAACAGATATAGAGACACAGGTAACTCCAGATGAGGTAACTCCCAACTCTAGATCTCTTTACTTATGTGTCTTTGGTACAGGGTAGGATGAAGATATAAAGAGACAATAATGGATGCATTCTCCTCCACCACTCCCCCCTTCACATGAACTCACTATGAGATGAGCACGGAAGTAAAGAATATAGATGTTCCACTTTCAGACAGTTTGATGGGGGTAAACTAATGCAAATTTAGGAAAGAGATGGATAGAGATGGGGTCGCAGCAATCAAACGACTACGATGCTATAAGGTAAATAGGCTGAGCAGTGCTAACTACTACAGTAAAGACTCCTACTGACATACCTCGTATGGTAGCCTGCATAGTTGAATGTCAATAGATCACTGTTGCAGTAGCCATTAAGTCTTTGCTTATTGGTCTACAACAACAATCTCATGACTTTCATACTATAAGGTGTGCAGGTAGAGCTGGGTTTTTTGGCACTGTAAAGACCCTTGTAGCCATTACATGACAGCCTGCATAGCTGACTGTCACTTGACCAATACTGTGAACCTAACACCCATCCCACCCTACCCTACTCCAGTGAGAAGAAATATGAACCGTTATTTTGTCTTTGTTTTGTTCTCTTATACTTTCTTATCCTTTGTAAGAAAGTTGTACATATTCTTTTTTTAATGAAACATTGACTTAACAACAAAAAAAACCCTCCAGATCTCTACTCCAGGAGTGTTCTAGGCAACCCAACAAACTTGGTAAAACTGTAATTTACAAGAATCTGCTTGATGACTTCCCCCCACTAGAGAAAAGTAACCCCAGCACCAAAGTAATACTCACTCCACCAAGGGAGAAAAAAAGAGAGCATTAAGCTTAGAGAAGGGGGGCCCAGAACTAGAAGTTAGGCTCGTAGAGAAACTGATGAGAGTTTGGAAAGAGGTCAAGCTACTCTGGATAACTGGCTTGTCCAGTTAGTGGACCAACAATCAGTCAGACACAAAAAATAGCTTTCCAGTCTTCAGAGGAGGTGGATCAGGCCAGCTGTGAAAATGTTAATCTAGAGGTAGATCATATCATGGAATTTGGCGAAGAGATTGGGGTAAATTTTGCCCCAACCCCTCTGTAGCTAGAACAAAACTAGCTCAAATGAACTCTTCAGATAATCAGTTGAAATCAATGGAGAATCTGGATAGCAGACAGGTCAGGGAAGCCTCTTCACATGAAGCTGATAACTTATAATGTACGGGGACTCGGGGGGCCAGGAAGGAAGAAGAGAGTAAATGATCTAATAAACCAACAAAAAGTGATTTTGATTGGGTATCATAGACAGAAGATTATGCCAGAGACTATGGTATAATAATGATTTGTTGGGCAGGCTGGTGGACTTCTATGCATCTGGAACAACCACAAATTCATCAGAACAGGTATGCTGGCAGGGGATGGCTTCCTAGGTGTAGTGGGGAAATGGAATAATGAAGTGATCAATAGCAACATGATAAATGTGTATGGCCCTTTAGATCTGCAGCTAAAGGTGTCACAATGGAAAGAAATAACTTATCTGTACAAAGATAGGGAGGAAGAAAAATGGTGCATCATGGGTGATTTTAACGCTGTGCTGAAACCAGAGGAGAGAAAAGGGGTTTCACATCAAAGCCATGCACCAGAGATGGCTGCTTTTCAGAAGTTTTTTTGGGACTTGCAGCTACAAGACTTAAGAATGGTAAGAAGGAATTTTACATGGTATCTCAGCTCATTGAAAAGCATGAGCAGTCAGGGTAAATTTCTCTTGAATGATATATGGCTGAACTCCTCTTCTGACTGAACTCAAAGTGGCTTGGACAAAGATGACTCTGACCATTGTCCAGTTTGTTTAAGCTCCAAAATCCAAAATTGGGGTCCAAAATAACTTAGAGTCCTAGATTGCTGGTTAGAAGATGAAACATATAACATATTAGTTGAGGAGATATGGAATCGGCTAAGCACTTTGATATTTACCAGCCAAAGAATCAAGTTTAAGATTAAGTCTATAAGACTGGGAATCAAGGCATGGAATGAAAGTGCTCCAAGAGACTTGGCTGTTGAAAGGAAAAAATTGCTGCTCTCCCTTAGATCCTTGGAACTAGCTACTGAATAGAATGGAACTCAAAATACCTATGATCATAAGGAGATCTTGAAGCTACGTGAAGAACTTTATCAAGTCTCAAGAAAGCTAGATCGTACATTGTATTAGAAATCTAGATTGAACTGGCTCTAGCAGGATGATGCTAACACAACTTACTACCATAGGTGGATCAATAAGAACAAAATTATAAATGTCATTCAGGTGATATGGGATGAGCAAACTTGGTTGGAAGAACCTGAGGCAGTCAAAAGCTGTTTTAAAAAACATTTTAAAGACAGATACAAAGAAGAGCATTGGCAAAGGCCCACACTGTCTACTATGCTCTTTAAGAATTTGTCCACTGGATCTAGACAAAGCCTGATCTCTCCCTTCACTAAAAACAAAATCCTGGAAGCTATCAGATCATGTGGCAGTGAAAAAAGCCCCGATCCAGATGGCATGAACTTTAGATTCATAGAGCATTTTACTTATCTACTTAAAGATGAAGTCTACCAAATGATGTTAGAGTTCTACAAAAATAGCAGGATTGCAGCAGGCAGCAACGCTGCCCACATCACCCTTGTGGCTAAAAAGGAGAACCCACTAAGAGTTCAGGACTACAAGCCAATAACCTTAATTAGATCTATGCCTAAAATCATATCTAAAGTACTGGTTTTCCTTAAGGGTAGAAAACTCTTAGATGGAATTCTCATTGCAAATGAGGCTATAGATGAGATGAAAAAAATTAAAGAAGCAATCACTCATTTTCAAAGTTGAATTTGAGAAAGCATTTGATACCATAAATTAGAACTATCTGCAGCATGCCATTGAGCATATGGCCTTTCCACCAGCATGGATCTCTTGGATTATGAAGCTCCTTAAATCTGCTTCTACATCTACATCTATCCTCATAAATGGAAGTTCAATGACTGAATTCATCCCACAGAGAGGTCTCAGGAAAGGTGACCCTTGTCACCATTCTTATTCCTTCTGGAAGCAGAGGGCTTTTCTGTGATGTTAAACAAAGTAGCTGAGTTACAAAAGTTCAAGCCACTACAAATTGGCAGAGCAAAGGTAGGCCTCTCCCACCTCCAATTTGCTGATAACACTTTGTTGTTTGGTCAATCCTCGTGGGAGACTATTAGAACCTTTAGAGCTACACTACAAAATTTTGAGCTTCTATCCGGTCTCCGTGTCAACTTCAGCAAAAGCCATCTCTATGGAATCAACATCCAACAGACTACTCTGGAAGATAAGTCACCATACAAGAGATGTCAGGTTGGTCATTTACCTCTGAGGTACCTTGGTCTGCATATAGGAATAAATTACCACAGACAGAAAGCTTGGGAAACAGTTTTGGAGAAGTTTGAAAGGTCACTCAACTCATGGGAAAATAAATACTTGACTGCAGGAGGCAAGCTTATCTTAATCAATACAGTCTTATCTGCCCTCCCATCACATTATCTGTCTTTCTACAGAGCTCCTCCTCTAATACTTAAGAAAATTACATCAATGTAGAGAGCTTTCTTTTGGGGTACCACTAAAGAGAGAAGGAGGATGTGTTGGACATCCTGGAGAAAAATAGCACTGCCTCAAGGCAGAGGTGGTTTGGGGATAAGAAGCATAAATTTTTTTAACATGGCCATGTTGGGAAATGGGGGGAAATCCTAGCAGGTAAGACAAGCCTGGCCACTGATATTTTGAAGTCAAGATATAACACTGAAGGGGAAGTTTACTGCAACAGCATAAGGAACCACCATGTTTTCTCTTCGTACAAGGAGCCAACCATAAACAGTAAACCCACCCTCAATATCCCGTTTCCATCTCTGACCAAATGCCCACCCCAAACAACCTGAACTGGCCACAAATCACTAGTAGCTGGACGTCCTCCCCAGGAAGGCTCCAAGCGCCCGGGGACCTCAAGTTTTCTTAGCACTTTTAGCTCTTTCTCCTCCTGGTGTCGTACGTATGATAGCAGCTAGCTGAAGGAACATTCCTTGCTGCCACAAATCACCGTCTCCCTTATGATCTACCTTCCATGGGTGGCCTACGAATTGGATATGCAGAGCTTACTCCCGCAACAACTGAAGAGGCTCCGACATGCAGCCGTACGAGCAGGTAAACAGCCACTAGAGGAAAGCATAACCAAGAAAAAAGCACACTCCTATGCTGATGCTGTGCTCTCTCAAAATCCTAGGCCGGTGCATGACCGTATTGGTCCCCATCAGCAAGTAGGCGAGCGAAGGCATCTCTCAAAGTCAGTCACCTACTACATCACGAACTTTCCAAGGAACTATGATAGAGAATGCCTATACTATGTGTTAAGCAGCAAGGGGAGGGGACTGCCCTGAAGATTGCTAGAAAACTGGATTTAAGTGGACTTGATTTTGGTTTTGTGGATTTTGTTTTGCCACATGATGTCAAAACCATGCTAAAGCACCTAAACGAGATCCGGATTGGTAACCTTAGACTGCAGGCCAATGAAGCACTGTACCCTAAAAAATAGATAGGAGCAACACCTTCGAGTGTTGCGCTCCCTCAAAAGGAAGTAAAAATGTCTACCAGACTTGTACCAATCCCAGCTATTGCTAAAGGAAAGATGGTGATGGGGGAAGCTAGCAAAGTGCTGCCCAAGCCACCCCTCAACCAGTCAGCACCAATATATGTACCTAAGCCAGAAAAGAGGAACCACATTAAGCCTATGAAAAATGATTAGATGCTGCATATTTGTTATGGATCCAAAACAGAAAATTTTGAATTGAGTGATGATAGCTAATGAGGCATTGGATGAAATTAAGAAGCTGAAAAAATAGGCCCTTATCCTTAAAGTAGATTTCGAGAAGGCTTTAGACACAGCCAATTGGTCTTACCTTTTGAACATGCTGAAAGCCATGGGATTCCTTGAAGTATGGAACTGCTAGATCAAGGAGTTGTTGCAGTAAGCTTCTAGCTCAGTTTTGCTAAATGGAAGCCCAACCAATGAATTCTACCCCAAAGAGGGTTGGGGCAGGGCCCCCCCCCTCTCCCCCTCTCTCTACCTCATTGCTGCTGGGAGCCTCTCCAGCATGATCAGCAGGGCAGCGGACCTGCACCTATTTAGTAGACTGACAGTAAGGAGGCAAAAAGTTCAACTAACACACTTCAAATTTGGTCAACCAGATTGGAGCTCCATCAAGGCATTCAAGTCCATCCTGCAAAACTTTGAATTGCTCTCGGGACTAAAGATCAACTTTCAGAAGACTAGCCTAGTTGGAATGAACATGAACCCGGAATTGGTTCTTGAAATGGCTACTTACCTGGACTGCAAAACTTAAAACCTCCCTTACAGATACTTGGGACTACCACTAGGAGGGAACCACCAGAAACATGCTACATGGTAGTCAGTTACTGCTAGATTTCACAGAGTTCTTACCAATTGGAATCAGAAATATATATCAATAGGAGGGAGGCTCAACTCTGTGCTGTCAGCCCTACCAGCACATTATCTTGGCTTCTACAAAGCCCCCCTTCAATCATCAAGAAGCTCACATCAATCCAGTGAGGATTTCTCTGGGGTAGTTCCAAGGAACACAAGTAAGTATGTTGGGTAGCCATGGTTAGCTATGATCTCAAAATGTTCCTGCAACAACCGTTTTCTCTCCGTACGAATCGAATTGTATGAACAGTGAACCCTTCTCTTCTCCGACGTCGAACCTGTCCTCCCCGGCATCCACAACCCAACTCCCGCCTTACCTCTTCTCCCCGGGGATGCAACACGCTCCCAGGGAGGTACCTTTCTGGCTTTCTCTGCTATTTCTCCAGACAACCGCTCCTATCTAACCGTCTTAGTGTTATCTTCCCCCATTACCTGCGACCTTCCCGTAGTGCCACCTTAAATGCCAAAATCCCAACCATGACTTGGTTTACTCCTTCGCGTCAGCTCAGGAAGATGAGGAAAGTGGCTATAAAAGCAGGAAAAACACCTATGTATGACCCTATGTCCTTTCATCAACCAATTCCTAGCTACAAGGACACCTTCATGCAAAACCCACGCTCCATTTTTGAAAGAATATGTGTCAGAAAACCTCTACCAAAATCTCAGGAAGGAAGTAACCATACTGCTTCTATATTCTTCACAAATGTCCCTCGTCAATGTGAACCATCCGATCTAAAGAGGATTTTGAGCAGGCAAGGCAAGATAAAAGATCTTAAAATTGCTCGAAAACTGTCCTGTGAAGGACTTCATTTTGGATTTGCAACTTTTGAAGATCCAGATATGGATGTTCTCATCATCAAACTGAACCATGTGTGGATAGGGTCTTTCAAGCTGAGGGCCAACGTAGCCAAATTCCCAAGTACTCAAATCCCTCCTATTAAGCCCCCACAAGCAGAACCATCCATCCTGATCCCTCTCCCAAAGATAAATTTCAAAGACAACGGAGATGTTGGTGCCTCCACCAGCAAACCAAACACTATTTGGCAAGTGGTAAATAAACCACCTCCAACTCTATCCATCCCTGCTGTGGATACATCCAGTTGTTGGCTGAAGGAAGGTTATGTGGGAATACTGAATGCTAAACATGATTGGAAAACGGTACAATTAGAACTGAAAGTGGCTGGCTATCTGAATATTATTGTCAACCCTATTAATGTCTCCAAAATCCTTCTATGGGAAGAGGAATTTCATGACTTGGAAACTTTGATTACTAAAGATAGTATCTGGCTCCTAAACGGTTTAGATGGTCTACACTCCTGGATGCCAGATATGGATAATGAAAGTAATAAAAGGACAGCTTGGTTACATGTCTCTGGCCTACCTATACAATTTTGGAATCAACTAGTACTAGAGAAGATTGGTAAGTCACTTGAAACCCTGATCAAGATTGATGATTGAAGCCTGCAACACCGTTATCTATAAGCTTTTCAGATCCTAATAAGGATTGACCAGGGACATAGCATACCGGCCATGATTCCTGTCTCTTTGGAAGATGGCATAACATACTCTTTGAAGGTTAAAGAGATTGGGCCGGAACAGTTTCAGTTGAGTAAGAGTCAAGAATTCTCTGATGTGAGCTCATTTGACTCCACCTTTATATCATCAGATGCTTGCTCCCTAGACAACCTCCACCCAATTTCTGATCAGCCTTTAGAATCCTATCCCTAGAAGTCAAGTTGTCCCCAGTTTCAAAACCTGCTGCTAAAACTGCCTTATATAATGAAGTTGAAACTATCCCAACTACACCTACAACATTCAGCGAAGTGCCAGGACACTCAAGATCTCATTGGATACCAGTTAAACTTAACTGGTGGTCCCCATCAACCAAGGAACTGTCTACCCAGGAACATGTCAATAATTTTGATGAGCCCACCATTGATAGATCTTTGTTATCCTAGGAAAAAGATCAAGGCTGCCTAGTGTCACAGGTCCAGGAAACCTCAGCAGAGGCAGGAAGCACAACACCTATAAAGGTAATTGATACATTGCTTACTAACATTGATAGGACTGTTTCTCCTGTTCATGTTGACTCTCAGGTGGACCAACAAAATATAAGTACTAAGGAAACGACTCCAGAGGCTGAGGTCAATCACACTCATGTAGAATATTCAATTCCAGCCATCAACAATGAAAGTGAATTTCTGCACATCAACTCTGTTGGCAGCAAAGCTCACTCTACACCAAGGGAGAGAAAAAAATCAAAGGTAGCAACTACAAAGGATACCTAGAACTAGAAGCCAAACAAGAAAAGATGCGGCTATTTTATCTCAGGCTGAAAATGAAGGCCTTCAGGAGTGGCTGGGCCAACTAGTGTTAAACAGCTCCACAAAGCCTATCACTGTACTCCCTTCCCCAGCACAGAAACTATATGAAGATCAACAACAAAGAGAAGCTGATTTCACCATGAATTTAGGTGTTAACATGGGACTATCATATGGACAACATCCAGAGGAAACTCGGTCACACCTCATCAATCTTAATTCCATAAACAGAAGATCCCTAAAGGCAGCTACTCCAGGGAGCATGAAGAAGGGAGATGACAAATTATTTAAATGAAGATCATCTCTTATAATGTTAAAGGCTTATGTAGACCAGGAAGAAAGAAGAGAGTACGAGAACTTATTCAGAAGGAGAAACCAGACTTCATCAGCCTTCAAGAAACCAAAATGGTTATGGTGGATGAAAGAGTATGTAACAAGCTATGGTATGACCGAAAATATGAGTGGATTTATCAAGGCTCAAGAGGAAAATCAGGTGGCTATTGTGCATGTGGAATAAAAACAACTTCAGAAAAGAAACCATCCTATCAGGGGAGGAAATCCTAGGAATAACTGGACACTGGTACAATGAGAACTGCATTTCAAATATGCTCAATATTTATGGTCCAAGGGATCTTGCAGCATAAACGCAACAATGGAATGAAATCATAGAACTGTACACTAGCAGGGAGGAGCAAAAATGGTGTGTGATGGGTGATTTCAATGCCATACTAAATAAGAATGAAAGGAGGGGCACTGCACACCGTCCAAAAGAACATGAAATAGCAGCTTTTAAGAGCTTTGTTCAGAGCATGGATCTACTAGATCTGAAGATGGAGAAGAGGCGCTTCACATGGTATATAAACTCTTACAGAGCAATGAGCAGACTTGATAGATTCTTGGTAAATAATCTTTGGCTAAATAAAAATGATAATTGGAACAGGACTGAAAAGGGAGGACTCT
The DNA here is from genome assembly GCA_028565015.1 of Pinguicula moranensis. Classification (NCBI taxonomy): domain Eukaryota; kingdom Viridiplantae; phylum Streptophyta; class Magnoliopsida; order Lamiales; family Lentibulariaceae; genus Pinguicula; species Pinguicula moranensis. The sequence goes on from JAOWBN010195059.1 coordinate 15,022, forward strand.
GACCATTGCCCCATTAGCCTTTGCCTAAAATCCTATAACTGGGGCCCAAGACCTCTTAAGGTACTTGATTGGTGGCTTGATGATCAGTCCTTTATACATCTAGTAGAAGAGACATGGAGAAATCATGAAGTGGAGGGATTTACCAGCTTCAAGATCAAGGTGAAAATCCACGATCTAAGAAAGAGTATGAAAGAGTGCTATCAAGCAACCCCGCAGAATCTGGAATGTACAAGAAACATCATCATTGTTGAACTCACTGAGAAAGAACTAGCTGTAGAATCTAAGTCTAATA
>JAOWBN010195070.1:0-15311 GCA_028565015.1 Pinguicula moranensis
GGCTTTAATTTCAGCTCTACGTAGAAGTTTCATCTGATGAGGGGGGATTTTCCAGGCAGGCATCGACATTATGAGGGTATAGCGGTGGAGGAGTTGAGTCTGTGAACGTGTGGGAATGGAGTGAAAGAAGGCTCTATAGGGAGTCCCCAGGTGCGTGAGGCAGCCCGGGGAGAAGGTGGGGCAAGGAAGGTTGTAGTTCAGGCGGAGGCTCTCAGATTACTTGCTCCAACGACTGATTCAATGAAGGCGGAGGTGGAACAGGGGAAAATCGTCTTGTACGGAGAGGGTTTCGTTAATGTTATCTCTATGTTTGGTAACTAGTTATTTGTGTTCCTAACAGAATTTCGCAAATTGAGGAGATGTGTTTATTTTTGCTGTGCTATTGAATTACTCTATTTGTGGCACTTCCTTCTATCAGAGTGGTATCAGAGCTTTTGATTTAGTGTTGATTTGCTAGAATTATGGAAGCCAATACTAGTAAGATGATTTCGTTGAATGACATTAATGATACATTTGGAAGGGTAAAATGGAAAAGTCTTCTATTTGTGAAAAGTATACATCTACCTGTGTTTGCTTCGGATATGCCAACGTCCAAAAAGAATGAAGAATAGGATTTCGAGTATCAATATGTTTGTGGTTTTATCAGATTGTGGTTGGATGACACTGTTCGCAATCTTGTTGCAAACGAAATAAATGCAAAGACATCGTGTAATACAGTTGGAAAGTTGTATACTTCCAAGATAGGTAACAACAAATTATACTTATTGAAACAGTTGATTAATTTGAGGTTCCTTGAGGGTGCACCTATCTTTAATCATGTGAATGAGTTTCAAGGTGTATTAAATAAATCGTCTAATGTTGATGTTACTTTGAAGGATGAGATACTTGATTTATAGTTGCTGAATACTTCATCGCCGCAGACTGCGATTTTGGTTACAGAGCAGAGGGGAAGATATCAAACCATGGGTCAGGGTAATAGATGAAAATGTAGAAGTAAGTTCAGGTCCAAGTACCAAGATGTTGAGTGTCATCACTGCCATAGGAAGGGTCACATCAAAAATAATTGTTGGCAGTTGAAAAATAAGAAAAATGAGAACAATAAAAATCCAAAGAAGTCTGAAGAAATTAATACTAATCGTGTTGCTGTTGTTACAAGTGTTAAACTTCTTACTGTTCATGATGACTGTATATTGGTTTGGTCTCTTCTAGTACAAGCTGGGTTGGTGACTCATGTGTTGTAGTCTATGTTACTCCCAGAAGGGAATTTTTCAGTACTTACATTACAGGTGGCTTTGGTTCCTTGAGAAAGGACAACAATGACCTTGCCAATGTTATTGGCATTAGAAATATTTGCCTGAAAGTGGGCAATGGCTCTATAGTGCGGCTTAGAGATGTTAAGCATGTTGCTGACATTTTTTTGAACTTGATTTCCATTGGGAAACTTGATAGTGATGGTTATGGCAACAATTTTGTCGGTGAAAAATGGAAAATTAGCAAAGGGTCCTTGATTTTGGCTAAAGGTTCGAAGTTGAAGGAAGATTTGTATTTGTTGCAAACTTCAATTTCAGATGGCTCGGTGATTGTAGTGGAGAAACAATGCTCACCAGAATTGTGGCATAAGAGGTTGATTCATATTAGTGCCAAGGAACTTGATAATTTGGTGAAGAAGAATGTTCTTTCAGGTGCTAAGAGTTCTAGTTTTGAAAAATCCTCTCATTGTCTTGAAGGGAAACAAAATCGAGTATTCTTCAAGACTAATCCGCCGTAGTGGCAACCAAATTGGTTGGATTTGGTTCATTCAGATGTTTGTGGTTCTTTGAAGCTAAAAACTAATGATGGTGCATTTTATTTGACTTTTATTGGTGATCATTCTAGGAAGCTTTGGGTTTATACCTCGAAGACCAAAGATTAAGTTCTTGACAAGTTCAAGGAGTTTCAAGCTTTTGTTTATTTCTTGTTAAGCCAAAATTCACTACGTAAAGAATAAGAGTTTATGTACAAAAATGAAGAAAAGTAAGAAGTACAAAGGGTAAATTCAAAAAGAAAAGGAACACATTCATGGAGCTCAATCTTCCAATACAGTTGAAACTTTGATCATCAATTGAATGACTACCATGTAATCTAGGGGTCAAAGCAATATTGATCCAAACTTTTAGTTTCTCAGGTTTGCCTCAGATTCTTTTTTCTCTACAGGATTCATAACTGAGCTTTGCTCAGCTCAGCCTGCGTTTGATGACATGCAACAGTCATAATTGTCAACATATCATTCACAAGGATTGGTGCACAGCTCAGTCTGCTCACCCGATAGCCTGATTAGTTATGAGATTTTTTTTTAATCCCCATATCTAAGTAATGAAAGCCAGTCGAAATGAAAGATAGTATTCAAGTTGTCATGTGATGTTGTTAACTCTTCAACTTTGTGCGATTTGGTCTTGATGTCCTGACTGTTATCTGTGCGATTTGGTCTTGATATCTCGACTGTCAACTTATCACCCCCAGTTGTTACTGGTAGTTGGTACACAGCTCATACAAGATTTATTCAAGCACCAGAGTCATGTTGCAGAATAAAGGCAACTTTGTGGTTGTGTTAGCCAACCAGTAAGGGTGTAGAGAAATTTCCCTTGTCTTTTTGCTCTTATCCAAAGCAAGGTAGATCTCTAAATGGTTTCTGCAATCTATTTTGGATCAGTTTGTTTTGCCAAGAAGTGACAAGAATTTCTAGCAAGCCATATGTTCCAAACCATGGCAAACCAAATGGCTTTCCATGCCTTCAAATTAACTTGTGTTGGCTGGGATAGTATTAAGTTTTGTAGTGAAGGAGCGTGAATGTGCTATTGTAGTCCCTCCACGGATTGTCAGTTCTTGATCTCCTCCCAAACTTGTACAACAAAAGAACAGGTAGAGAATAAATGTTCTGCATTTTCATAAACAGGATGGCAGAGGATACAGTTAAAAGTTTGATTTTCTGGAGGGATATGTCTCTACTTTAAGGCTCGCTGTGTAGGCAGTGCATCCTGTAATAATCAGACAAAGATCTGAATTTTCTTGGGAGATAGAGTGTCCCAGATGCTGACCAGTAATGTTTCTTCTTGCTGTGTATAAACTATTGTGATGCCTACTGAAATATGTTGATTGGCTGCCTTCACACTGTATATACCATTTGTATTGCCATCAAAGTGATACCTATCTGTTTCAGTGTTGTTGAGTGCATTGTCCTGTAGAAAAATCAGTAGACTAGTTAGTTCAAGCAACTCTGTATCTTTTAGCTGTCTATGCCAATTCCAAGTCCAGGACCAGGAATTATTATACAAGTTTCCTAGATCAGAGATGTAAGCATTATTATTACTAGAGACGCTATATAATCTGGGGTATTTATCAGCCAGGAGGGGATTCTTTTGCTACTTATCTAGCCGAAATCTGGTGCCTCCTCCTCCACCTATTCTTATCTGTATGTGTTTCTTAAACCAAGTGTTGTTCATGAGATCTTGTATGTTATTCCACCATTGTGATGCATATAGTCTTCCTCTCCTTCTTCCTCTCAGCCTCCTAGTTAGCTACACAGGTTTAGTGAGTTCCTTTAGATCATTAGCTGAGAGTACACCATCAATACCATATTTGGATCTTAAGATTTGCATTGCTAAACTTCTTTCCCCGGATAGGATCCTTGCTTCCCACTTTCCAATCCTTGCCTCATTGAATCTGTCTAGGCTGCATATGCGCAGTCCACCATCTTCTGTAGCAATAGTAATTTTGTTCCAAGATATCTAGTAAATCTTCTTTTTATCAGCCTATCTATTCCAAAAAAGGATCTTTGGCAGGAGAGCAGTTTCTTGATGACTACCTGTGGAGCCCAATAAAATGCAAAGAAATGAGAGGGAAGAGCAGAGAGAACAGAGTTTATCAAAACCATCTTACCACCAGCAGACAAGAATTTGGGATTCGATAAGCTCAATGTTCTGTTGAACCTATCTAATACTGGTGTCCATGTAGCGGCTTTAGAGTGATTGGCTCCTATTGGCAGGCATAGATATTTGCAAGGAAGAGAACTGGCTTTGCATCCCAGATAAGTAGCCATTTCCTCTAAGATGCCATTGCTCATACTTGTTCCCATGTGGCTATTTTTAGAGTAATTTATGCGCATACCTGAGGCGATCTCAAAGTTCATGAGTATGGCTTTAAGAGATTTGATAGTGTGCCATCTAGCCTCCCCAAATATAAGAGTATCATCTGCAAATTGTAGATGTGTGAGATGAATCTTATCCTTTCCAATGGCTACACCTCTGTATAAATTTAGCTCAATGGCCTTAGAGATCAACATAGAAAGTCCCTCAGTTGCTACTGGGAGCAAGGCTGGTGTTAGTGGATCGCCCTGGCGCAAACCTCTCCTGGGAAAGAACTCCTTTATAGGGCTACCATTGATGAGCACAAAAGTGGAAGCTGAAGACAATAACTCATTATCTACCAGGTCCAGTAGATTGGAAATCCCATTTGTAGCATGATATTGTGCAGGTACTTCCAGTTAACATTGTAAAATGCTTTTTCAAAGTCGATTTTGAATATGATTAACTATTTTTTTAGTGTCTTCAACTCATCCACAGCCTCATTGGCAATCAAGACACCATCCAGTAATTTTCTGTTCTTGATAAAGGATATTTGGTCTAGGGAAATGATTTCCTCCGACACTCCTTTGATCCTATTGGCAAGTACCTTTGAAAGTATTTTAGGCATGGCTCCAACGAGAATTATAGGTCTAAAATTCTAAACTGTCAAAGGCACATCCGTCTTGGCTAGGATAGTGATATGTGTTGCGTTGCTTCCTCTGGCTAGTTTACAGTTCCTATAGAACTCATCCGCAGAATATCACTTTTGAAGAGATGCAAAAAGTGCTTTAAGAATTTAAAGTTCAATTCGTTTGGCCCTGGACTTTACCACTACCACAACCCTTGATTGCCCCCCATTAATTCCTGCTGTGAGAAACGTTTAGCCAGACTATCTTTGGCTTGCACTGCTAGCCTTTTAAAACTGATATTTCTGATAAAAGGTCTGGTCCAGGTTTGTTCAGCATATCTTTCCTCAAAGTGCCTTTTGAAACAATCTTTAACAAAGATCAAGATCTTCAATCCATCTACCATTGCTCCACACTCCATGGATAGCATTTCTTCTACTGTTTTTACTCAGTCATATATGGAAAATAGGCCGTATTTGCATGTCATTTATGGATCCAGTTCACTCTGGATTTTTGGAAGGCCAAACAATCTAGTTTCCTTTAACATTCAGCTTATCCCTGGTGCTACTTACCTATTGCTAGATTTTTTCACTAGTGTGTTGCTCAACATAAGACTCCAACTCGGTAAGCTTATGCAGAATACCATTGCGTTCCGACTTGAGATCTCTTGGTGTAACCAGGCGAATGGCTTTGATCTTAACCTTGAGTCTATAGTTGGCATACCCCCAAAGGGCTTGTGTTGGACCAGATATTCACCACTAGGGAATTAAATTCCTCCACATCCAGCCAATCATCTAGAACTCTCATAGTTTTAGGTCCCTAGTTTTGAAACTTGTTGCATAAAGAGACTGGACAATGATCTGAATCATCCCAGTCATCTTGTCCTAACCAAAGATCATTCACCAAAAACCTGTAAGTCTACTCATTGCCTTAAGGGAATTTAAATACCAAGTGAATTTTCTCATCTCAATCCTTAGGTCCTGTAGCATAAGATCACTAGCAAATTTTCTAAAGGCTTATATCTCGTGCTCACAAGATCGAGTAGTACTTCCTTTTCTTCCGCTTTGGTCGAGGACAATATTGAACTTGCCCATCATACACCATTTATCTATTTCTTTACCTCGGTGTGTACTTCTTATATTCTCCCATTGTCTCAGTTTTGCTGGCAGATCCTCTGCACCATAAAAATTCAAAATATGTGAAACTATCATCTCATTGTGGCAGGTGCCTGATACTCCTATGAATCCATCACCTGCTAAGAATTCCTGTTTTCAAAATACTTTCTTATTCCAAATACACAAAAGTTTTCTTGACTGGCCAACTGAACCTTGATAATACCAGTCAAAGTCCTCATCAAACCAGTGGTAAGCACATAATTGGTAGTCAATGAAGTCCAACTTTGTTTCCTGTAAACTAATAAAATTCGGCTTTTGTAGCATGATTAAGTCTTTAACTCTCCTCCTCCTCCATGGGCCACAAAGGCCTCTAATATTATAAGTGATGAGTTTCATTTAGCAGGTACTTCTTCTCCACTCATACTAGTGTTATTGGTTATTGTCTCCATTGCTTTTCTGTTATTGCAGCTCATTGAGATTAGCACATCCTTGATTTCCTGAGTAGTAGCACCAGATGACAGACCTAGATCTCTTCCTATAGCTATGGTTTGCTCTGCCTCTAAGATGAGGTGATCAGATGAGGTGTCAACCATGTGCATGGGAGCTAGAGATCTAGATGGCTGATGTTCCACTAGTTTTCCAATCCTGTTTTCCAGAACTGATAGGTCTCTTTCTCTGTCATGATCAACCTTCTTTCGGCTTTGTCTTCTTGTTTTAGATTCCCCCTTTGTTTCTCTTCAGAAGTATTTTCTTAGGAGTAGTGGGATTTGCCAGTGGTTTATTACCTATTAGAGGTGGAAAGTCAATTGAAGATGGAGTCAAGGTTGAAACCACCTCATCCTTAGATGGAGATACTTGTGATTCAATGGGAGGTTAAGCAAATCCATAAGGTTCCTTAGAGTGGGTAGTCTCCTCACAGTGATTCAACAACAGAGGAGACCTTTGTAAGTCCTTATCTAAGTCACTTACTTCAATTAGTTCCTCAGGTCTATCTGCAGTTATCTCTCCCAACATGAGTGGTATTGTAGGAAAGGTCATATCAAATGTGTTGGAGGTGCTATTTTCTTTTTTAGTGCTAAGAACCAGTCCAGTATTGATACCATAGCAGATCCGTAGCTGAGGTTTAAGCGGGCTAGGCCACCAAGGAAGCTTCTTAGGTATCCAACTGACCTTCACATCCAACACAAAAGGGCCAGTTTCCTCCCCTACCTGAACATGGAGTTTACTGCTCATAACTAATGGATCTGAGGAAGGTATATCGAACTGGTCAGACTCACTGCTACCTTCATTAATACTAGACTTGGATAAGAAACATTCCTCAGAGGCCACGCTATTACTACCTTCGGTGAGATCCTCAGATTTAGTTAACCAGTTAGCAATTAATCTACACTCGGGCAAAGAAATGTGTAATGTAAGAGTCATATCATCTACCTGAATTCGTAGAGTAACTAAAGGATGCATACCAAGATCAATCTGGATCAACATGATAGCAACCTCTAGATAAAGACGTTGAACGGTGCTATCATCAATTTTGATCAATTTATCTATCTTAGCACCAATAGTCTCTAATGTTGGACAGTTCCATAGTTGAACAGGAAGGCCATAGACTTTAACCCAGCACGGTCTCTTAGATAGCATGCTTGAAGTGCTCCTATCATTTTTTGAAGTATCCATGGAGTGAAATCAGATAGACAGTTCAGAATTCAGTTTGAGTCATGTTTAGTCAGGTTACACATGTCCTGAGCTTTTTCTTCCGAGAGTAGGACCTGTCCATTCCCCATTGAGCTATCAATAATATAAAGGTATCCAATAGCTTTAAGACCAAATTGCAGCTCTCTCAATCCATCAGGTTTCCTCAAAATCCCTACATAGCTCTGCCTAAGCCAGGAGCAGTCCATATCCTTCAATAAAAATTTTAATGCCTCATCTATTACAACTTGCTTCGGATTTGTGTCTGATTGCTCCTTGCTGGTAGAAGCACTTAACGCCATAGCTTTACCTAAAGGGATAGCCAGTATAGGCGCTAGTTTGGTCATCATGATCACTTTTAGTTTCACAATAGCCATAGCAGTCTTCCATATGGTGACATTCCATATAAACACTAGCCGGTATATTTAGCATAATGCCTTCTAACAGATACTTTAGATGGTTGGCGAGAGTATTTGGCAACATTTTCCTGCAAACGGTAGGAATCGAGCTAGAAGTTTTTCATCTGAAACACTCGCATCTCATTATATTCCACAGGTTCTTCAAATTGGATGAATCCAAAGGGAAGCGCATTCCTATCTAGTTTTCTAGCAATGGAAACCTCATGAACAGTACCCTGCTTACTGAGAATAGTTCTCAGCCTATCAGCATTACACCTCAGTGGAAAGTTGGAGAGGAAGAAGGTCAGATCACCAAGCTTGCTTTAAGAAACAAGGATATTTTGAGGCAGCCAAGGCCCCAAATGGTCGTGCACAGAACGGTGTGTAACAGCAGTTGCAAAGGTTTTACCTGGACGAACAAAGGTTTTTTGTGTTTGCTGGAAGGTTACTGATACCTTATCAGCTCGAATAGCTGCCCTACGGGTTCGCTTAAGTTGCTGGGAAGAAATGGTCCAATGGTTCATGATGAGCAGAGCAAGGTTGGTCAAAAAAGCAGTATAGGATGGATAAGAGGAACTAGGAATTGGGAATGTAAGATCTCCGAAACCTATATTACGTGTTATGATGCAAAACACGTGTGGAAACATAAATATAAGTGTGTGTTAAGCATGCATAACAAAAAATTTCAGAGATCTTTTAGCCATGGATCTTTGCTAATTTACACAACATATTTCAAGGAGGGGAGAGGAATTTCATATCTCTTGAAGAACTTCTATTTTTTAGAGTAGTCTCCTTCTTTTGAGGTGTTCAAGCCTCTACCCTCTAGAGTAGTCCACACCACCGCTTCCCTTGAGGATAATACACCAAGATGTATAACTTCTTATGTGAAACAAGGAGTGCTAGCTGTACACTTCAAGCCTTAGAAAATGAGATAAAAAAAAAATCTCTAAATTTTCAATCCTTTCCCAAACAACTTTCAGTTTTTCCAACCTTTAGACAAAGAGATTTCTCAATTTTCGACCAAGGCTAAGAAAATGCAGCCATCCCTCACATATATAAGTCTTAGGATATTTATAGAAGAACCAAAGTGCCTTACGAATGACACATGTCTAAACAAGTGTCAAAATGCATGTCTAACATGATATAAAGAATGAAAAATGTTATAGCACTTGTCCAAATGCATGTCTCACATGCTTGGAGGTAGACAAATGTCCCAACACATGTCTTAATACATGTCTAACATGTGTCATTTATCAAGTAATTTTTCTAGAATTTTTCAGAAAAATCTCCAAGTAATTCGGTAATTACAAAAATAATTCCTAAACTTTTGGAAATTATGAAATGACCCTAAAACTTTCGGTCATTTCATAATTAACCCTCAAGAAAATGGTGTTAATGTGTGAACCCATAGGTTATGACACAACAACAACAACGTCCCCAGTATATTCCCAACTAAGTTGGGGTCTGGGAGGTCAGATGTACGCGGCCTTATCCTTGTAATTATACAAAGAGGCCGTTTTCATTGTGACCTAATATGCATTGCGTCATTTGAATATTGAGTTCCAGCAACTTTACTAAATAGAAGCACTGGAATTTAATAGAGCCATTTTGATTTTGTCCATTATTAGCACAAAGCTAAAAGAATTTATATAAATCATTAAATATAAATTGTTTGTGTAAATAGAAGGCAATGAACCTTCTATTTGCACAAACAATTTATATTTAATGATTTATACACATTTAAATCATTAATCCCTAATTCAAGTTTATAGACCATGAGTGACCTCTAGCAAAATATCATGGTCTCCAAGCAATGAGAATAGTAATAGAAGCAGACTATCCTTTCAAGAATTAATTTTCGTGTAATTAATAATGCTTGGAGATGGAACTGGGACTGGCGCAGACCATTAAGAGAGTTTGAACATATTGAACTATCAAACCTATGCTCCATTTTTCAGGGTATATCACCAGGAGACCAGAGAGTAGACAGGTATGTATTTGAAGGTGATAAGGAAGGTAACTATACTGTCTCTACTGCATATATGAGGATCATCAACTCCTTAAAAACACCATACTTGCCAGAGGAAGAAACTCTCCTACAGATTGTCTGAACAAGATAACACCTAAGAAAACAATGGTCTTTGGTTGGAAATTACTTCAAAATGCCCTACCAGTCAAGACTAAATTATGGCATAGGAATATCATTAGGGATGATCAATATCTAACCTGCACTCTCTGCCACTCAGGTAATGAACAAGAATCAATCAATCACTTATTCATTAACTGCTCTACTGTTGTGCAGATCTGAATACACTATATGACTGGCTAATGAGTGAAGATGAAGGTCCACAAAATGTAATACAGGCCCCTACACTGGAATAATTCTTTGTTATAAGACCACATGGTGTCAACCCATGTGCGTGGAAGTCTATATGGTTTTCCACATCCTAGTAGGTTTGGAAAACAAGGAACAAAGTACACTTTCAGGAAATGGACATCAACATTACAAAAACTAGCCAAACCATACAGAAGTCAACTTCGCTCTGGATTAAGGCCAAAAGAACCGAAAAGCTATTCTCTTACTCGGCATCAGACTGGATATTAAGGCCAGGAATATGTATGAAGTTCTCCATGTGAAAACTGGATGGAAATGTTGCAGTGCTTACCACAGAAAAGAGGCCATGGGATAGTGGAATAGCTAGATCCATAATCAGTCCTCATAACAAGGAATGATAGCAGAGAATATCCTATAGACTGCATATTGAGCAATATAGAACTGAATGAAGGTGAAATTTTCTCTCTGGCCATACTCACTTACTGACAAATCCTTTATGCATTTCAACATGTTCCTGTAGGACGAATCAGAGCAGGGATGTTCAATCCATCTTGGCGCCTTGACAATAGTGAAGGGACACAAGTCACCTGGCAGTGTGTATGTTAACAAACTGGTTAGGTCCATCTTGCTCTCACTCCTCTCATTTATTCAAGTGTAATTACCTTTTTTATCTCATGAAGGTACAGGGTAGGTCGCTAACCTTACTACGGTGGAAACCGATCAGAACCTTACAAGCATATCTACCTAGATTGTGCTTGGTTTATGCTGAATGGTCGTTGCCATATACTCATGCCTAAAGTCTCCATTTTACTTCTTATGGAAATTTTGTGCATATGTGATCAGACTGTGATTGTGTGATCTTACATTAGATTTGATCAAAGAAATACAGCAAAAAGAATAGCATGGGAGGTGGCAGAACTAGACTATGATGATATAAGTCGAACAGGCTGAGCTTGGTTAACTACTTCAGTAAATACACCTGTAGTCATTGGCGGCCTGCATAGTTGAAGGCTAGTAGATCAATGTTGCAATACCCATAAGTCGTTGCTTATGGGAATATTGCAGCAATCTCTTGGCCTTGATCTATAAGGTACACATGCAGAGCTGAGTTTTTAGCAAGGTAATGACTCTTGTAGTCATTATATGGCAACCTGCATAGCTGAGAGTCATGTGATCACTTCTTCTGATCTCCCTTGCTCTCCATTCCACTATAATCCAACTGATAGATGTACCATGATCATTGTGGTTTAGGTTTTATTGTATCTTTGGTTCTACAAATGTATTCTTACCAATGGTAAGAAAATTGTACATATTTTCTTCTTTAATGAATTTTGGCCCATATAAATAACATATCTCCAATCTCGTATATTGAGATTACTTGTCATTCCCATTAATATACAAAAGATTTCTTGTACCGGAAGTTATAGTCATTAAGTTCTAATTAGAAAGTTTTTCTTATTGAACTTGTGCTTTGCAAAGGCTTCCATGACTTCTTACAAGTGGTCATAGGAATATCTTCTCCTAATAATTTAGGAGCGGTGATTTCTTTATTTATCACTCATAATCTTTTCATACTTAAAATCATTCCCAAGACTACCCATTGTTACTCATTTACGATGTAACTCCAACTAGAATCAAGGAGTGACATTCATACTCAAGATCTCTATATGCTAATCTCATGTATAAGGATCACATACACCAACTATTATTTAGAGCATCAACTACTGACAATATGGTGATCTCTACATGGGTCAATCCAATGTACATATCAACTACAAGCATCCATATTTCTAGCTTAAGTGTCATTATAATATAGTTGATGAGATCAACTATATCCTTCAAAAGGAATTGGCTGAGAACATGTTTTTTAGTTGCCCGTATTAGTGATGCCTTGTCTCACTAGTACTATGGTTAGGGACAATTAGTATTGATAACTTTAATTAGAGTGATCCCATCATTCCAACTCTTTGTGATACACTTTAAGTTGTCAACACTAGGTTTCACTATTTTTACATGCCATAGATAAAGAATATAAATAAACAAGTAGTGAAGGTTGCTACAATCATATATACAGCATTAAAGTGTTATTACATAGGCCTAAGATGATTACCCTTAGGACATAACACTAACAAATTTCCACTTGCACTAAGGCCAATCATTCATTCTCTTCAAACCGAGTGTTTGTACAAGTTGTTCATGTCTAGTCTAGGCTAATGCCTTAGTCAAGAGATCAGCCACATTAGCCTTCGAAGGGATCTTATCTACCTTTACATTGTTCCTTTCTATGATTTCTCTAATCAAATGGAACTTTCTCATTACATGTTTGAACCTCAAATGAGACCTTGGTTGTTTAGCTTGAGCTACTGCTCCTCTGCTATCACAAAGGATAGTGATGGGTGTTGTGGCAGATGGAACCAAACTAAGTTCTTCAATGAATTTCTTGATCCAAACGGGTTCCTTTGCAGCTTCTGAAGCAGAAATATATTCAGCCTTTGTTATAGAGAGACTTGAAATCGTCGACATCAGTCCAAAAACTAGCATCTGTGTATCATTTTATTTCCAAATCTGAGCCGCAGTATACTAAAAAAAGTCCTTAGACCTTCTAAGGTATTTTAAAATGTTCTTCACGACAATCTAATGGTATTCACCCGGAATGGATTGAAATCTTCTCGTAACACTTAGAGCATAGGAGACATCGGGTCTTGTACATAATATGGCATACATGATAGATGTGATAGTTGAATCATACGGTATCTTCTGCAGGAGGATCTTATCCTGGTAAGTTTTTTGTGACATCTTATATGAAAGATGTATACCATGCCCAATCGGAAGAAACCCTTTATTTGATTGAAAGCAAACCAAACCAAACTAAAAATACCCAGTAAATCCCACCCTTAGGCAGGGTCTGGGGAAAGTGGGATATACGCAGTCATACCCTCACCTCTCAAAGAGATAAGGAGATTGTTTCCGTGGAGACCCCCAGATCGAAAGAAAAAAAACTAGAAAAAAAATAGAAATAGAAGTAGAAAATAAATGCATAAATAAATCTATACCTGGATAAATAAATCCATTCTTTGACTGATCTATGCAAAACTGCTTTCGCACTTTGTCTATATACGTTACTTGATATAGTCCGAGCAACGTTCTGGATCTATCTCTATAGATCCTAATACCCAGCATATAGGTTGTTTCCCCTAAGTCTTTCATGGAGAATTTCTTGGATAGCCAAAGCTTCACAGATTGAAGCATTGGAATGTAATTTTCTATGAGCAATATGTCATCTACATATAGCACTAGGAAAACTGTTACATTTTGTCAGCCTTTTTGTATACACAAGGTTCATCAGGATTTCTGATGAAATCAAACTCTTTGATCGCTTCATCAAATCTAATGTTCCAACTCCGAGATGCTTGCTTAAGTCCATAAATGGATTTTTGAAGCTTGCACAATTTATTGGCATCATTGGATTCAAAACCTCGAAGTTTCATCATATACACCTCTTCTAATAAATTTTCGTTAAGGAATGCCGTTTTGACGTCTATCTGTCAAATTTCACAATCGTAGTATGATGCGATAATAAGCAATATCTTAATGGATCTAACCATAGAAATCGGGAAGAAGGTTTTGTCATAGTGAAGTCCTTACTTTTAACGATATCCTTTCGCTACCAGTATAGCTTTATAGGTAATCACATTTTCATCCATGTCGGTTTTCTTTTTAAAATCCCATTTACACCTTATAGGAACAATTCCTTCAAGTGGATCAACCAAGGTCCATACCTTGTTTTGATACATGGAATCCATTTCGGAATTCTTGGCTTCTAGACATTTGTCTTTGTCTACACTAGACAAGACTTTTTCATAATCGGTAGGTTCACATCAGTTATGGCAAACACATTGTTTTGATCGTTTAGGTTGAATCCATAATGAACAAGGGCTCGATGTTTTCTACTGGACCTATGTAGTTCTTTTGTTTGAGCTTCTTCTGTTATCTCATCTCTTTGAGACAACTGCTCCTGTTCCATTTGTTGATCAGTGCTTGGTTGTGGATCTTGAATTTCTTCAAGTTCCACTTTGCTCCCACTTGCTTCTTCCAGAATAAACTCTTTTTCAAGAAATGTGGCATGTCTTGAGACAAACACATTTTGCTCAACGGGATTCTAGAAATCATATCCAAAATAATCCTTTGGATATTCTACAAACAAACACTTATCGGGTTTTTCTTCAAGCTTGTTCGATTCTATCCGCTTCACATAAGCAAGACATCCCCAAACTCTCAAATATTTGAGATTTTGTTTCTTACCGAGCTATATCTTATATGGAGTGGTATCAACCAATTTTGATGAAACACGATTGAGTACCAGCGATTAAGTATCTAAGGCAAATCCCCAAAATAATTTTGGCAGATTTGCATGAGTCATCATCAAACTTATCATATCTAATAGGGTACGGTTTTTTCGTTCTGACACACCATTTAATTGTGGAGAGTAAGGAGGAGTCCTTTGTGCGATGATGACCTGAACTTTTAGAATATCTTGAAATTAGGTACTTAAGTATTCTCCACCCCAATCAGATCAGAGTATTTTCATAATCTTTTCCAATTATTTCTCAACAACATTATTATATTGTTTAAACTTTTCAAAGGCTTCGGACTTGTACTTCGTTAAGTACACAAAAACATATCTAGAATGATCAACCATGAATGTTATAAAATATGAGAATCCGCCTCTATCAATAATCGATATTGGCCTACATAAATCCGGATGTACTAGGCCAAGTAATTTCGTAGATCTTTCCTTCTTTTCTTTAAAATGAGTGTTAGTCATCTTACTTTGTAGGCAAGACTCACAATTCTCAAATGATTCATAATCAAATGAGTTCAAAAGACCGTTTCGGCACATTTTGGATATGCAATCTTTGCCTACGTGACCTAGTCTGCAATGTCAGAGGTACGAAAGACTTATGTCTTTCGTATTTGTATCTACACTAAGTATTGGTTCATCTATGTTTAAAACATAATGACCATTAATACTTGGGGCTACCAAATAT
>JAOWBN010195081.1:0-15311 GCA_028565015.1 Pinguicula moranensis
CCGAACAGTTCGACTTCCGGATGTTGATATACCTTCACACTCATTCTCCCCCTTCCTGGAGAAACAAAGCAAAGTTAAGATATCTCTATTCTCTATGGCGAGACTGAAACTGATCTCATTATGGAAGCATGAATTTCCTCAGTCAAGCTCACCATCTCTTTGCCTCATGCTCATTCTCCTCATCTTCTCTTGAGTTGCTCATTGATGAAGCAGCCTGTTCAAAATCATCATCGCCAAAAGAGGCTGATGAATTCTCCGGCGTGTTGGCGTTGTCCATCTGAGCATTTCCGGCAAAATTGTTCGATTGGTTTGTTATTGCCAAGTTACTGTTATAAGTGGAGACATTGGAAGATGATCTTCGTGTTGGTTGAGGCTCTGGATGATTGTGTGTTCCTTTATAAACTATCTCCGTAATGTGTCCCCCTATATTCCGTTCCACCTTCTTCTTCGTGGGACAGTTTGGGAAAGTACACTTGTAATAACTCCGTGGATTCTCGCTACCCTTTACCTGTTTCTGTCCGTACTTCCTCCAGTTGTATCCATCCCCTGTTTTTCTCTGTTCTCGGACATACGTAGATGGCTGAGCAGGAGCAGTATAGTGGTTCTGGTTGGCACGAAAAGTCGTATTAGTACTTCCCTGTTGTGTTGTAGCAGAGATATCCTGAGAAAAACTCTGGACGAGGGATTTCATGGTCGAAAACTCAGTTTGCTTCGGAAGGGAATTGAAAGCCGATTGTTCGGGTTTCAATCCGAAGGGATCCTACAGAAAGATGATGTTAGTTTCAGTGTCAAAAGTCGACACAAGTACATACACACATACATGCATACATACCATTGGATTGGATGAAGCAAACATGGCTGAGAAATCGTTCGGCGTTCTTGTTTGTGAGTGGAACGAGAAATCCGAATAGTTTGTTTGTTCCTGATGATCCTTTGAGGACATGCCAATAAAAGCCCCCGTCGTCGGAGAGGGAAGGACCTGCAATAACAACAGTGCACGGAATTTATCGTTACATATCTTCTCATGACTCAGCAATCAAACAATACATACATGCAGCCTTGTTTTTAGTTGATACTAGTCATGAAACTTACATTGGCTGAAGAGAATAGTACGGGTGAATCGAGAAGCATCGATGGGCTGAGATTGTGTGGAATCGAAAGGTAAGAAGAAGGCGACACCGGAGTTGGAGATAGAGCAGCAGCAGCAGCAGCCGGTGGAAAAGAATCGGACGTGGAGGGAGTCTGGGATTGATTCCTATTCATCATTTGTTGTCGTTGCTGTATTATTCCGTATGAGAGATTGTTATTATCCCGAGTAGTCGTCGAAGAAGCCATATTCCATTTGAATTTCAATCGGAGGAAAACATACAGAAAACTGTGTTTGTAAAGTCAAGTTGTGGTTTATTATACAAGTCCGTCCAGCAGCAGCAGTAGCAGCTTCTTCTTCTTCCTCAGCAATAATAAATTAATATAATAAATGAGTCGAGAAGGAGAACTCCTCAGCTAAGCTGCTTCTCAGAAGCTAAGATGAGATTTGACCGTGGAAAATTGCATCTCCGGTCAAACCTTGTGGCTTGGACTGATTCAACCCACCCCACCTACAAGGAATAGGAGAGAGAGTTAAATGTTTTTTCGCCACTGTGCTTGCCATGAGCTCTGGTTTTCATTTATTTTCCGAATTACGACTTGATTGTGGAACCATTTGAAGCAACCAAAGTTTGACTATTCAACTCCACCCGTAATTAAGATCCCAGCTAATCCACCTCATTACTGCTACGATCATAGAGAGGGATACCGGATAGGCGGATACGATACTCCAGTAATGTAATGCACAAGCTGATGGATTAATTAGAAGAGTGTGGATAAGGGAGGCGTGTGCTATAATCTAACCATCATGGCTTGGCTTGGGCAATTTTTTTTAATCGGAAATTTATATTATTTTATAAAATATATGAAGTAAAAAACATATTGTTATATATATATATATATATATATATATATATATTACATTCATGCATCTACTACCAGTGTATCATACATAAGCAGAGTGAAACCAATCCTCTAGCTCTAAACCTACATTTAACACATTATATGTGGATGTCCATATGTTTATTTTTGTGTTCTCCAGAATTTCTTTGTGACTCAGTAGCTTGTCATTAAACACAAAATTATTTCAGGCTTTCCATAGTTTCATACTAGGTTGTACCAGAATGACTTTCAGACTTCGCACCATTTCTTCCTTTTGCTCATTACAAGGTGTAGGAGATAGTGGATTATTGTTCTTGATATGGTGATGACCGAGCCACTTGTAGAGTGTCTGCCATATTCTGAATATTGTAACGCATTCGAAGAATATATTTTTGGCATAGAGATCCTTTCTTTGCTTGGCAAAACACACATCCAAGTACTGGGAAGCGGGCTGTGACTATATCGTGTGTCTACATCTTGTCAAAAGTTGTTATCCTCTCCTGAATCAGACGATAGATAAAAGCACGTATCCACTTGGGTGATCCACTACCCCAACTTGTGGCCATCTTTGCATTGTCTTGCATCAAAATACCCATGAATTGAGTTAGTATAGTATACATTGTTTTTATCGTGTAAGTGTCGTTGTCCCTGTTTGATTGCCATCTCCAACAATCCTTCTCGTCCCGGTGGATCTCTGTACCTGTAATAACACTCTGAAATAAGGATTAGTAACAATTTATAATCAAATAAAGATATGCGTCAATATCATAGCCATAGCCAAGTGAGTTGTTCTTCACTTTATGAACAAACTTTTGCAGCAACTATTATGTCTTTGTCTGATGCAATTCAGTTTAGCCGGTCAGATACATCTTCAAGATATCCCAAATTTGTCTAGATTGCCTGCCAAAACTGCGTATCTTCCTCATTTTCAATTCGTCGTTGCAAATTACTACTAAACCAATATAACGAGCACACGAATTTGCATAAGACCCCTTATTTGTGAGAGGGTGGAGTTGAGGCTTAAACTTGGGACACTCTTGATGCCTATTGTTGAAGGGTTTTGTGGATTGCTTGGTTTGGCCTAGCACACACACGATGAAAGATTGAATGAAAATTTGGCTGACATACAGGTGGTGATATTTCGTATTAACATCATGTTTGAATATGTTTGTGTGGACTCTATAGATCTATAAGCTTAAATCTTTTTTGCATCTCACATGGAGTTAGTTAAGAAGTTAAACATGACAAAGTCTTGACACCTTTTATGTGCTTGCTTTGGGTTTGTAGGAGTTTCTAGATCATTCTAGCCTTTTCTTTAGTCTTTTTTTTGCTTTAGGTTTGGGGGATTTTGATGAGTTGGTTCTATACTAAATTATCGAGTCCTTTTTTACTAGCGTTTTGTTCGTTTCTTGAGTATTTTGCATGTCTTTTATGTTTATTTTACTTGTTTTGTCTTATGTGTATTTAGGTGCCTCAAGGAATGATTTGTGTGAAAAGAGTCCAAAATGAGAGGAAGGATTATGAAATGGTTTAAAGAAGGTGAGGACGCAATTATGCAACTTCACACAATCATGTATATCTCTGTTTGTAGAGATCCAAACTTCTAAGGAAACTAGACTTCAAGGGTTTTCCAACGGTATATTGCACGACCCTTGATGCGACTTTTAAGATATATAATCAATGCTCAAATAATCACGAAACAAGTTAATAATACCCTAAAATCATTATAAACCACAAGAGGATGGCATCAATTATAGGAATAAAGGTCGAACTCACGGAGAGGCAAATCAGACTCTTAGCACGTAGGCTCGTTAACCCTAACAACATGCACAAAATAACAAGAAGAAAATTGAGATATATAGTGACCGAATAGGAAATAAAAATTCATAAAATCAAATTCAAAATTAAATTTAACTACGAAATGAAAGAAAAAGTACATAGGCTTTGTTGAAATTTAATGAAACAAAATTACTCCCTAATATGTTTCAGGTGGCTAAAACACAAAAGATCAAATTAAAGCTCACTAATCCGATTTTATGCTAATAGAAAAGTGTTAATTTTTCATTCTAACACACTGAATATGTAATCGGAATTATAAATTTATAGCATGCTGAACACATAGCATATAAATTCATCCTCATTGTACTAAAACTCTAACGAATGCATTATAAATTTTAATATAACTTTTAAGCACATAAATACAATAATCCAGTCTAAAAAAACTCCCTTTTTCAAAGAAGGCTTCTAGAGTTTCTACACTAAATATGCTCCTAAGTCCGTAGCTAAAGAGACAATCGATCTTGGGATTGAACAAGCACGTTTTTGCATGCACAAAACTTGCAAGTTGCAATTTAAGACATTAGTGTAAATTGTATAGCACAAAACCAAACAAAAATATTCAATCAAAGTGTGGCACCACCTTACTCCACATTAGGAGTAAATAAATTTTTAGCCTTGCATCATTGATGATCACGTCATGAGAATTCTGGAAGAGAATGTCATCTTTGGATAAAAAAAATGTGAAGAAAGAATTTATTTTTGATTTTTTAACAAAAATTACAAAACCGTATGAATCTCCCAAAAAGAAGAACTCAACTAAAGCCCTGTTTTGCGCAACCTTCTTAAAAATATAATTGGCTTATAAACACCTTTTTTCAAAAAATAACTCCTCATTTTTTGAAAAAATGTGCTTATAAGCCAATTATAAGCATAAGAAGCCTGAACAAAACACCCCCTAAGACTAGAGAGGAGAGCCTACCAAATTCCACCATTTTCCTTTCTAGTCCACCTCTATTTATAGTGGTCTAAAACTAAGTCATAGAATCTAAATAGAATTAGGAAACACATTAACTTGTACACTAAGAAACTAATTCTAAACAATATTAATTAATCTAAGTCTAGAATTCTTCTCTTATTGGAAACCTTCCTTCTTAAGGAATCTCCTTTTCCTTGTAGACTTCTTCATGCCTTCACCAAATCACACCCTTACTTCCTTGTCACGTTTTTTCCTTTCTTGGAGGGTAAGTCACGCGGTTTTCCCTTTCTTGGAGGGTAAGTCACGTGGTTTTCCCTTGTCGGGCTTGGACTTTGGTGTACTTTGCATTTTCGGCCCCTTAATGGGCCAAAGCACGAGCTGGTGATTTAAACAAAACCGTGGTACGTCTTCTGGGATTTTCACTGATATATTGCATGTCAAAATTGATCTTTAGATCTCGACTTATGGCCCACCGACGTAGACAGCGCAGAACAGAATAGTTACAACCGTTTTGCCGACTGAAGTTCAAGCTCGATTTTGTCCATTGTAGTGTCTAAATCTGGTAACATGTTCTTCATGGAGGTTGTATTCCTCTTTCCAAGCTTTGCATGCATATCTTGTACATTCATATAAGATACTCCTAGCTCAAGTTTTAATTTTTGTTTTGAAGTTGCGCGTCAACATTGAAAATTTTGCTCGTGCCTCAACAAAAAATCGTCAATTTTGTTCAATGATTATTACCAGCACATAGAACACTACTAAAGCATAAATTATGCCATAAAAAACACTAGATCGGCCTTAAATGAGTGTAAAACACACAAAACCATCATAAAATCATCTAAGTAAAGATATGCTATTTGATTCACATAAAATAGTACAAATTAAATTTAAATTAGAATTAAATTTAATTCTACATTTAATTTTATGAATTTTTGTTTCCTATTCGATCACTATATATCTCAATTTTCTTCTTGTTATTTCGTGCATGTTGTTAGGGTGGGAGGCATACAACCACTTAGTATAAAACTGTCCTTTTTTTCTTAGTTTTTTCCCTTCTTTCGATTTCTTTTTCTTTTCTTTTTGTAGGTTTCAATTTCTTTTTTTTTTCATGGCCCTAAATCCGTACACAAATCTCTTTCTCCGCGGCCTGTTTGCCCAATATCCAGCCCCTGATTTTTTTTCAACTTTGCACATTGTCAAGGCACGTTCTTCGAATGTCAAAAGAAGGTCCACAACAATCGTGCTCGTGAGTGGCTGTTTATGGCTGGTTTTTAAGTGGGACTATTGTGACCTCACCAAACATCTGGGCCCTCACGTGGAATAGCGAGTACTGTCTAGAAGGCTGATTTTTAAATGGGACCATTGTGACCCCACCGGCTACCTGAGGGTTCGCTAAATCGGTTCAGGTTTCTTAGACTAACAGTTGAGTGTGACTTGATTTATAGTGTATGGTACACACTCGATCCAGGGGTCCCCAGAGTTGTCGTTTGATCTTCATTGGGACAAGAAAGGGCCCGAAGGTTCAGAACTTGAGAAATTTCCATCGAGCAGTAGCCCAATCATCATAAACAACCCACCCTTTCATTCTGATCAAGAAGACATGGTTGCACCAGTTAATAACCAAGAGGATTTAATTCATGAAGGTGGAGGAGGTAAAAATGGGAGGAACAACGGGAACAACCCAATCAAACAATCATAGCAACCGGAATCACAACAATGCTTCTCCCATGGAAATATTTGGAGACATTTCCCAATCTGGCACCAATCACCCCCAATGGCTTTGCTTACACCATTGGGAACAACGGGAACAACCCGATCAAACAATCATAGCAACCGGAATCACAACAATGCTTCTCCCATGGAAATATTTGGAGACATTTCCCAGTCTGGCACCAATCACCCGCAGTGGCTTTGCTTACGCCGTGGATAATTTTAGCATTCCACCAAACTACATTCAATTGGTTAATGGAGGCAGTGATGAGGACCCAAATTCACACCTCAACGGCTTCATTGAGCTGACAAGTATTCACAGACCACGAGAAATCCCTCATGATCAGATTAAGAGAGCCATGTTCTCTTTCTCTTTGAGAGACAAGGCTCGAGAATGGTATGATTCACTGCCTGGTTACAAGGTGGCGACATTTTAGCAGTTGAAGACCAAATTTCTGATGGAGTACAACTTTCCAGCCAAGATTGTGAGAGATGTTATTACTTTATTTCAATAGCATAATGATGAGATGTTCGAAAAAGCATGGTTGAGATTCTCTGAATTAATCTGAAAGTGCCCGAGTAATGGTATTGCCCAAGGCAGAGAGCTCACCAAATTCTATCAAGGGCTTACTAATGAAAGTATGACAATGGTCAATGCCAGTGCTGGAGGAAAACTCAATGATAAAAACTATGATGAAGTCAGAACTTTGTTCCAGAGACTAGCCTCCAACCAGAGGAATTGGTACAACCCAAGGAGAGCTTCAAAGAAGAAGGCAGAAACATTTGGTATTGCCGTTGAAATGGGGAGAATGAGTACAATGGAGTCACAACTTTCCAGCATCAACATGTAATTGGCATCTGTGGCTAAGGCAGTGACATCTTTGCAGTTAAATTCTCAAGCTCCAACCGTGCCTATTAGATGTAGACTATGCCAAGGAGGTCACCATTCTGATCAGTGTGACCTTATTCAGCATAAGGTCGAGCCTGTCAACTATTTGAGCAACAATCGACAGACTTACAACCAAGGGCAACAATTCAACCAATAGAACAACTGGAGGTTACAACAAGGTGTATGGAACAAACAGGATAATTGGAACCCACAAAGGCTGAACACCCCACATCCAGGCTATGAGGTGAAGAAGCCTTCATTAGAGGATCAGATGGGCCAGATACTCTTCTTCATAACCGAGAGCCAAAAGGAAAATGAGTAGTTCAAAGAGAAGGCCAATGAGAAATCGATCAGATTGATGCTTCAATGCAGAATCTGGAGACACAATTGGGTCAACTGGCGCAACCAATGCATACAAGAGTACGTGGATCCCTACTAAGTGACATCATTCAAACCCAAGAGGCTAAGAACAATGTAAGGCGGTTAAGCTAAGAAGTAGACGTTAGTTGGATTCTTCGCAACAAATGGACACCCAAGGTAGCCCAGGCATCTCGCATGTTGGGTCAGACGAGATGTTGGGCTCATAGACCTTGCATACAGGGGTAGACGATGCAAGTGAGTGGACTATCACGTCTGTGCATGTAGCGCGATATGGGCAAGAAAATGTTGCACCCGACAACAAGGTTTCGCCACACTATACTTCAGATCTCATAACTGCTCATACAGGTGGTGTGGTGCGCAAAGAATCTAGCTCGCAAGAACCCACGACTAACCAACCTAAGGACATGCCTTCTACACGTGCTCCACTGAAACCAACCTCTTCTAAATAGTCGGATGTGCACAACTCTCGCACTAGGACAATGTTGAGTCCGACAAGTGATCCCAAGTGCCTCTTCAACTTCCCCAATCACATACCACCTCCACCATTTCCTATGAGGTCACAAAAAAAGGTGTATCAAGAGAAAAGCCTTGAGTGGATGATGGACATTATTAGGAAAGTGAATGTCAATATTTCTCTGGTTGATATTTTGGTGAACTTCTCTCAATTTTTTACGTTTTTAAGAATTTAATGACCAAGGTGAAGGGGTGGTCTATCTTAGCGCCAACTGTTCTCACTTGATCATAGAAAGTGTACGTATAAAGATGAAAGATCTTGAAAGTTGCACCACCCCATGTGACGTTGGGAATAGGCATTTTGCAAGGCACTACTCAACAAAGGGTCTGATATTTCATTAATGGGCTTAGCTACAGCCCGGTTCATTGGTTTGGAAGAAATAATGAAGCCCACAAACATTACTCTCCAACTTGCTGATAACTCCATTGTCAAACCTTCAGGTATCATTGAGGATGTTTTAATGAAGGTGGATAAGTTCATTTTTCCTCTTGACTTTATTATCCACGACATGGATGAGGATACGGACGTGCCTATACTATTTGGAAGACCGTTCTTGGCTACTAGCGATGTTTGCCTTAGTGTGAAGAACAAAACTGTCACATTTAAGGTAAACGGGGAGGAAGTCACTTTTAATGTTGAAAAAAGCCATCAAGTACCCCCAAAGACTCTAAAGCATGCTTCTCAGTTTATGTTCTGAACCAATGCATATTCGAGAAGTCTTGCTGCATGGAAACCTTGAAAGGTAGTGTTTATGATTCTGAAGTTTTGATAGTTGATGATCATGAGGGTTTAGACGTTGAAAAGTCGGCATGGGCCAAGAGCATCGAAAAAATGGTGGAATTAAGCTATATTGAGAATCTATTGGAAGACCAATCCAGATAACCAAGTTCGGCTAAGCAAGTTATTGTTGGCAATGCGGCTAATCTAAGCCTTCTATTGAAGTACCACAAGAGCTTGAGTTGCAGCCCAACCAACTTACTTGAAACATGCCTTTTTGGAGGATAAGGATACTTTACCAGTGGTCGTTTCTTCCAAACTAGGCCCTGACCAAGAGACAGTTGATTGACACATTGAAAATGCACAAAAGAGCCGCTGGGTAGAGTATTGCTGGCATCCAAGAAATAAGCCCAACTATTTGTATGCACAATATCTTAATGGAAAAAGGGCCCAACTCAGTCAGAGAAGAAGAGACGACTTAACCCCCTGATGATGGAAGTCGTCAAGAAAGAAGTGGTAAATTACTGAACTTTGGCATGATCTATCCGATTTTTGACAGTGAATGGGTCAGCTCGGTACAATTTGTTCCCTAGAACGGGAAAGTAACCATAATGTAAATGAGAATAATGAGGTCCTAGCCTAGCTACGAGGGTAGTCAACTTGTGAAGAGTGCGCATGGACTACAGAAAGTTGAATAGAGCCATTCGAAACGATCACTTCCCACTTTCTTTCCTGGACAAACTTTTGAACATAATAGCATGTTACTCCCACTATTGCTTTTTGGATGGGTACTTGGGATATAATCAAATTGCTATAGCCCCTGAAGACCAAGACAAAAACCTTCACATGTCCTTTTAGTACCTATGCCTTTAGACGTATGCCGTTCGGCCTATGCAATGCCCCTGCAACATTCCAGTGATGCATGATGGCCATCTTCAATGACATACTTGAGGACATTATCGGGGTATTTATGGACAATTTTTCACTTTTTGGTTCTTCATTCGAGCACTGTTTAAGGAACCTGGACCGTGTACTCAAAAGATGTGAAGAGACCAAACTCGTCCTCAATTGGGAGAAATGTCAATTCATGGTCCAAGAGGGCATTGTATTGGGCCACAAGATTTCATCTAAGGGGTTGGAAATTGACAAAACAAAGTTTGACGTTATTTCTAAACTTCCACCTCCAACCAATGTCAAAGGTATCCAAAGTTTCTTGGGACACGCTAGTTTTTACAGACAATTTATCAAGGATTTCTCTAAGGTAGCTAAACCCTTGTGCAATCTTTTGGAGAAAGAAGCTTTGTTCAACTTCACTGACAAATGCCTAACTGCTTTTGAGTTGTTGAATAAGAAATTGGTGGAAGACCCAATCATCATCACAACAGATTGGTCTCAGTCGTTCGAGCTTATGTGTGACGCCTTGGATTATGCTGTTGGCGCAGTTTTGGATCAAAAGAAAGACAAGGTGTCTCATGCAATATATTATGCGAGCAAAGTATTCAATGAGGCAAAAGTGAACTACACTACAACTGAGAAGGAAATGCTGACAGTTGTCTTTTCCTTTGACAAGTTTCGTGCCCACTTACTTGGTACGAAAGTGATAGTATACACAGACCATTCGTCCATCAAGTATTTGATGACAAAGAAAAACGCTAAGCCAAGACTAATTAGATGGGTTTTCCTCCTCCAAGAGTTTGACAATGAAATTCGAGATAAGAAGGGATTCGAGAACCAAGTCACTAATAATCTATCCAGACTGGAGGGTAATGATCATATAGAGGAAGAACATAAGAGATTGATCAATGGGAGCTTCCCCGATGAACAAGTATTCTACTTGGATGTGGGCGACACATACATGCCATGTTATGCTCATTTTGCTAATTATTTGGTCACTGGGAACACTCCTGAGGGTCTCACGTACAATCAGAAGAATGTTTTTGAGATATTCCCGCATGTATGTTTGGGAAGATCCACACCTCTTCCGCATTTGCAGTGATGGTTCTGATAAAAAATGTATTGAGGTCATGAGCAAACCGCCATTCTCTCACGATTGTGAATACGATGTCCACTTCAGAGCACGAAGAACTGCCTTCAAGGTTCTCCGATCGGGTTTCTATTTGTCAACTACCTTCAAAGCTGCTAAGTCTCACATTGAAAAGAAAGATAGTTGCTAGAGATTCAACAATATCTCGTGGAGGAATAAGATACCTATGAACTAGATCCACGAGGTAGAACTGTTTGACATTTGGGGGATTGACTTTATGGGACCTTTTCCTAAGTTCCTTCGGTTAATAGTATATTCTGGTTGCCGTAGACTATGTCTCTAAATGGGCAGAAGCTGTGGCTTTACCAAGCAATAATGCAAAAGTGGTGATTAATTTTATCAAGAAAAACATCTTCAATTGCTTTGGAACACCTAGGTCTATCATCAACGACAGAGGTTCACACTTTTGCAACAAGTTGTTTGCTAATCTCTTGGCAAAGCATGGTTTTCTACATAAGGTTGTCATCTCTTACCATGCCCAAACGAGTGGCCAAGTGAAGATATCAAATATAGAGATCAAATGCATCATGGAGAAATTTTTTAAGCCTCGCAAAGAGTGAGCCAAGAGACTTGATGCATTGTGGGGTTACATAACAGTTTATAAGACCCTTATTGGTACATCTCCCTACAAGTTGGTTTTTGGTAAAGCATGTCATCTTCCGGTGGAATTAGAGCACAAAGCCTTTTGGGACTTACAAAGACTTAATATGGATTAAGAGGCTTCAGCTGAGAGAGGACTATTGGTCCTTAACGAGATCGATGAGTTTAGATTCGATGCTTACCAGAGTGTTGACCTCTACAAGGAACATGCCAAGAAGATTCATGGCGCAATAATTAGGCCCAAGTAGTTCCATGAAGGGCAAAAAGTCTTATTATTCAATTCAAGGTTGAAATTGTTTCCTAGGAAGCTAAATCGAGATGGTGGGGTCTGTATGTCGTCCACAAGGTATATCCTCATGGTGCAGTTGATATCCAAGACCCAAATTTAGGGGCCATATGGAAAGTGAATGGTCAGAGGCTCAAAGTCTACTTTGTGGTGGACGACAATGCAATCAAGGGGCCGGGAGAAGTTTTCTCGCTCAATGACCCTCTAGTGTAAACCCCGATAAGTTGAGCCAACGACTATAAACAAAGGATTTGGTTGGGATGCAACCCAACGTTTCTATATCTCTCTTTTACTTTTAGTCAATCTTTATTTTTAATAAGTCATGGGTTTTCTTTTCGGTTCTTTCCCATGACATTTGTGTTGAACCGAACTTAAGTCTTGTTCTTATTTTGTAGGGTTTCCAAGGTAAATATGCTTTTTTTACAGGCTAGACCCTTGCACACCAACCCAACCCAACCCATCTAGAAGATGTGGAAGTCCCACGCAAGGGAAGTTTTTCTCTCCTTTATGTGCTTTATTTTCGAACATTAGGGACAATATTTCAATTAAGTTTGGGGCGGGGATGGGGGAACTATCGTTTTGTGCCTACATGCCGTATGCTATTTGATATTTGCCATGATAGGACTTTTTGTGCTTAATTTTTAAATTTTTCGAGCATGTTTATGGTCTTACATGCCTTTATGTGGCCCACAACTTTTGTATAACTTAGTGACATGAATAATCCACTAAGACCCTGAACGCAAGAGGTAGAATTCTTTGCCAAAAAATGCATGTAACTTTGTCTGCCCAACGTGATAAGAGTCCAACATGTTTTTCATATTTAAAAAAGGTGTCACATTTTTCTGATTTCTTAAACTGATGAAAGCAAGTAATATTTTTGACTAATATAAAACCTTGTCTTTTAAGAGTATGTCATCCATGTTGACAGTTCTTAAGATTGCTGTGAACATGTTTAAACCACTCGATATTGGTACATGAAAATGATTAAGGCATTAGGATCACCCCACAGCCGCGACATATTTATGTAATTACCCTAATTTACCCATAGATAACCACTCTGAGCCTTTCTTGCCTTTTTTTCCTATATACACATTATTCATTAAACCCATATATCCTTTTTAGCATTCTATTCATCACTGCCACCGAGTTAGAGTATTGGTGTATTTTTGGGAAAACAAAAATTGTGGCG
This sequence comes from Pinguicula moranensis, assembly GCA_028565015.1. Taxonomy (NCBI): domain Eukaryota; kingdom Viridiplantae; phylum Streptophyta; class Magnoliopsida; order Lamiales; family Lentibulariaceae; genus Pinguicula; species Pinguicula moranensis. The sequence continues at coordinate 13,054 of JAOWBN010195081.1, forward strand.
GTTGAATGATGATTGGTATGTATGGTTGGTTTAAGAGATTACCAGACTTGAAAAATTATTTCATGAATATGTGTACTACTTATATGAGCTCATTCTGCATATATACGAAAAAAGGCGACCTACATCAAAAAAAAAGCCATGGCCATTTAAAAAAATAAACAAACTAAACTATTACGAGCACTTTCTAATTCTGAATGTACATAAATTCTCAAGTTTGAGGGTGGTTAGGTTTGCGGTCCAGTTTATCATCGATCGGGTTAGTGGTTACATCTAGTTTGGGTGTATCAGTACTTGAGTTTAGGGGTGACTGGTGTTTGACCCTAATTACCACATTTATCCCATCGTGTCTTAAACCCCATTGACACAAGGTGTTAGTTAGATTTATTCTTGCTTGATGACTCAGTGACGATGGTTTGAGATTTATGTGCATTTAATTTTCATAAAATTATATGTTGGACAACTTGATAGGGAATTGATATGATGAGAATATACGAGCCCACACACGCCTTGCTGATCCTTTGAAGGATATGGGTGGCCTAATGACTCGTGCAAGGACTAAGAAGATGAAGGAAGCATTGGACATATTGCTGGAAGGCGTTAGGAAGCCAAACTAGATAGCGGCAAGTCATGGATCAACATGATCAAGTTGGTAGAGGCCGAGAATGCAAGCGGGGGCCATGACCCCCACTCGAATTGACGAATCTCAGAAGTTGAGATTGATTTTCATTAAATAATATTAAATAAAATAGAATTAGATTTTGACCCTTTTCTTTAATTAAGGTTGGACTAGTTTCCCCTTATTTTGGTAATTTCTTATCTAGGGTTTTTAATTAGGACCTATTTACCCTTTTGTAAGCCTATTTAAAGACAACTTTCTCATTATTGAGACACACGTTGATTAATGAAAATTACAAGCTTGAGAGGGATCTCTTTACTTCTTCAATTTTTATTCTAAAGGGAACTAGGTTGCATGCTCTTTAGGGTTCATGTAAAAGTTGATCCTTTGATACTCGTATTTATCATAGGGTAGATCCTCGAGTATGCGTTTAATTATTCCTTTGGTTTACATTCGTTTCTAGCGTAATAGTTGGCTAGGGGTTGATGTTCCATGTTTAATTATGTTTCTACTGCTTAATACATTTCTTCCATCTCCGTTTATTCCCATCATACATTCTGAATTCAATCCGATTTTAATTTCGTTCAGTTAGCTTTTCGTGTTATTCGTGTATCTCTTGTGTAAGAATAAGTTCCCACTTCACATTTTTGTTCTGTGAGCAAAGATTCACATCATTTTGTATCAGAGTCATGTTGAAATTATTCTTGTTTAGAGATTTATTCGTATCTTGAAGTCTAATCAGTCTTGTCCTCTTTTCAGATCAGATTTCGAAATGCCCCCTTTCAGTCCAGAAAGCCTGTCAGGATCTATATTCGGGATTCATCTGTAAGGACTTAGGAGTCTTACTTTTCAATTCTATTTTCATATTCCGAGTCCTTGTAGGGTTCTGCCCGACACAGGGTTTTCATTTTTTTTTAAAATTAAATTAAAAATAAAAATAAAAAAATAAAAAACTCGAGAAAATTCCTATTTATCGAGAATCTTTAGTTCTTTGTCCCATAAATTATATTTTGATTTTTCTGAGTGCCTTTTTCATCAAGAACGCTTCTGATTTGTAAGGATACTTCTTTTTCGAGTTTCATCTGTAGAGCCTTGCTGATCGTTTTGCTTGCTAATTTTTGCATCCTTTGGTAATTCTTTGCATCTTCGTTCACATTGACACTAGAATCGGAATTTTCGAAATAAAGATAGTGGTAAAAGCGAGTGAACCCGACCACTCACTACAATTTAAACCTTTTTTTGAGAGAAATTGGGAAGAGTGCTTTTTGGAGGGTTACATTTGGGGAAGTGAGCTCTTACTAAATCTATTTTCTTCTAGTTTGTTTGTTTTTTTATGGTGCAGACAAGAGCGATGGCAAAGAATGGAACCCATCACGTATCTGAGGGCGAAAGCTTGAGAGCCACAACACTGGAAGACCGTGTAGCTATTAGTTAGTGTGACCTAGAGCATTGTGCTCTTGTTAATTTTATGTATAGTGAATGATGAAAATCATTTTGTTCCTTGAGTTTTGTATATATATATATATATATATTATGGATCATTTGGGTTGATTACTCAAATTGTAAAACTCCATAATTTTATCAAACTCTAAATTAGTCCCTAGTCTTAAAAGTCATTAGCAAGGGAACAACTAGATGACTA
>JAOWBN010195092.1:0-15311 GCA_028565015.1 Pinguicula moranensis
ATTGTTGCTTCTTCATCTTCAATTTCAATATCTGTATTTGAGGGCGACAAGGACCTTGTATCTTCGAAGTCCTCACTATTTTCCATCAAACAAATAGCAAAAAATAACAAAATCAGAATACTTCATTGTAAAAACAAAATCAGAGTACTTCTTTGTAAAAAAAATACAAAGAGAAAGAAGGAATTTTAATTATCAGGTCTAAAAAATGATTCTTTGCAAATTATTGCATGCCACTGATCTAAAAAAAATTTTAGGGTGAAACGGTACATGACAAAGTCAGATTTGTTCGCACAATTTTCCGTCTATATTATTTAGCAACTTTTAATGTGTATATTGAAGAAGATAGTTGTGCATATGCATGTCATGGTGGAAAAATAACCATCTAGAAGCTACAATAAATAATTGCTTGCTTTCTCGAAATATGTAGCTTCATTTTATTTGGGCTAAATGGGCTTTAATGACAACTTGAATTGCCTTGAGTTACTGAATGAAGTTTCATTTGTGAGATGCTCCTAGATAAGTATATGATCTTTTGTCAACAAGTTTTCTCTTGCTTAATATAATGGCTATGTTACTTCTCTTAAAAAAATTACCTTACACAGTAATGTGGAAGTAGAAAAGTGCTAAAACCTTTTGTTTCTGATTTCTGAAAGAATACATCGCATAAATCAAGAGAAAATTTAGTAACTAAACAAACAAACCAACACAGAAATGGAGACCCCAGGTCCCCAATCTTCTGAAAGATTACATCGTTTAAAAACATTCAAAATTCAAAGTTATTACCAAATCCCAAGTCCCAATCTAGGTATTCAGTATTCACGAGTCACTGAGTGTTACACAGGATGTTCGAAATCAAAGTTTAAGAACTAGGAATACCTCACGAGTGTTACACAGGATGTTCAAAGTGTACTCTGTGTCTCTGTCGGCTGTCGCCAGGCGCAGTCGCCAAGGCAGAAAGCCGAAATCGATTTAGCCTACTGGAAAACGATTTAGCCTACTGGTTAATCGTGAAACGGTGAAAGACTGGAAAGCAAAGAAATATGGAAAGCGAAGAAGACTGGAAATCGCCAAATAGCCTACTGGAAATCGATTTCGACTATTCGTGATTCATGAATCTAAACTTTGATCAGGATTTGGTGATTGAAGGGCTGAAATCGCAAAATCGCCTCCTGGAAAGACTGAAAGGCCGAAGGCGTGTTATCAGAATTCAGAGTTATCTAAACTGAATCTAAACTTTGATTGGTATTCGGGTTTGACCCGAAGTTTACGAGAAAAACCTGATCCCGACCCGATAAAATTTCAGGACTAATTTAGCAGTCTCGAACCCGACCCGATGTCCCAATTTTCCTTGAAAAATCGGGACTCGGGACTAATCGGGCCTCGGGTTTTCCCGAAGCCCGAATCCCATTTGCCCACCCCTAGTTGCATTCTTTACATGAGAAAGACTTGGATTTTTTTGGCAAAAACTTGAACAAGTTTTCTTCTCTTTACTAAGGCTTAAAGGTTGGAGCCAACACTCCTTTATACACATATAAGTTATACACTTTGGGTATATAAACCTCAAGTAAAGTGGTGGTGTGGACTACTCTAGATGGTGGACATTTGAACACCTAGAAGGAGCTTTCTTGCATGAATTAGTGATTCTACAAAGAGGTAAACAAATTTCTTCTCCCTTATACCATCAAGTTGTGTAAATTAGCAAAGATCCTTGGTCAAAAGATCTCTGAAAGTTTTGTTATGTATGCTTAACACACACTTATGTTTACGCTTCCGCACGAATTTTGCATCATGGCACGTAGTATAACTTTCTGAGATCTTACAGTAATCCTAGGGGATTCTCCTTGGGGAACACATCATCGAATTCCTGCAAAACAGATTGAAGGGTGCTTGACAAGGTTCCGACACTAAGGTTAGTATGAATGACTTCTTTGTAATGAAGTACCACAAATGTATCATGGGCAACTACGACCTCTTTATCTCACACTTGTATGCTATCATACTCTCCTTTCTTTTCTCTCGATTATTTTTTCCTCCCCCCTCTTTCTTTTCCTCACTTTTTTTTATCACTAGTCCCCCCTCTTTCTTTTGCTCCCTTTTCTCTCTCGGGATCCTTACTCTTTTGCAACTTCAATTGATCCTCTAGCACCTGTTTAGGGGACAAAGGTACTAAAGTAATAGTTTTACCATGTTGTACAAATGAGTACTTGTTGGAGTGACAATCATGGGTAGCCTTCACATCAAATTGCCATGGACTTCCAAGGAGCACATGACATGCATCCACAGGGACTATGTCGCAAAGCACTTGGTCCTCATATCTCCCAATGGACAAAGAAAGCAGCACCTGCTTGTTCACCTTGATTTCTCTACATTGACTCAACCATTGAAACTTGTAGGGCCATGGATATTGGATGGTATTCATCCCTAGTTTCTCGACCATGTAAGTGCTGGCCACATTGGTGTAGTTCCCTCCATCAATTATCACACTGCATACCTTCCCATGTACATGACATATTGCGTGAAAAAGATTCTCCCGCTGACTTTAATCTTCTTCCCTAGCTTGTGTGCTAAGGACCCTCCGTGGCACCAATAGATCACCAATCACAGCACCTTGCTCGTCCTTCTCATCTCCCATTTGGCCTTCGGCCTCTTCCTCCTTATCAACTTCGGTTTCATAGATCATTGATCACCATCACTCGCTTGTTTGGACATTGGCTGGCTATGTCTCCCACTCATTGGCACCTAAAACACTTTATGTCACGATTTCTAGTAGGTGTAAAAATGTCCGTACCAATTGGAGTCACGGTCTTCCCCTTGTTCTCCTTGGTGGCTTCGGACTTGGGCTTCTCCCATTTAGTGGTGCCCTTCCTCTTGAGTTGCTCTTCAACCTTGATCGCTTAATAGAGCATATCGGTAACCTCCACATAATGTTGCAACTCCACCACGTCTGCAATGTCACGGTTAAGACTGTGTAAGAAATATGCCATGGTGGCGTCTCTATCCTCCTCCACATTCGCCCGGATCATGGGGATCTTCATCTCCTTGTGATACTCCTCCACACTCCTTGATCCTTGTTTGAGACCTTGCAATTTTTGAAACAAGGACCTAAAATAGTGGTTAGCACAAATCTCCTCCGCATTGGGGCCTTCATGTCTTGCCATGTCTCCACGGCAACTTCTCCATATCTCCTTCTCAAATTCATTTCTTGATCCCACCACACTATTGCATAGTCACTGAACTCAATGGTCGCCAACTCGACTTTTTGCCTCTCTGAGTAGTTATGGCAATTGAAAGCCATCTCTACCTTGGTCTTAGTACACCTCCGGATCGGTTTTGCCATGAAATGATGGCATCTTCAACTTGACATTCCCTAAATCACGGTCATGATCCCTTCTTGGTGGTTCAGCTCTCCTCCTAGGAGGATCTTGCCTCAGCCACAGTGGTGAGTAGCCAAGTACTCTACTCCCTCATCGGGCTCAGGGCTTATCATGGATCTCCACCACCTCGGACCACTCATCAGGCTATTCTTGGTTTGGTGGATCTTGATTTGGCTCACGGACCTCCCTATTCTCCAATCGTTCAAGTCGGTCATGCAAGGGCTCGAGTGCTTCCTCCATCGATCTTCTCATTTAGGCCGTGAGGGCTTGTATGATCACCCTTTGATCTGCGGGTTATTGATGGCTGTTGATGCCTCCCTCTTCATTGTTTTGTTGTAACATATTGTACCTGCAAGGAAGAAGTTAGAAGAAACAAATTCTCTTTCCACTCGCTCACGTGTATCTCTCAACAAGATCACAACTCTCGTGTATGTTTAATATTGTCTTTTCTTTCTTTCAAATGAGCTCATCCCTTTCGTCCTTTTCCATTCTTAGGACCTTTCCCTTTCGCCTCTTCTCAACCCTCTTTGGAACTTAATCCAATCTTGCTCAAGTCTAGAAACGATCACAAGAACCAGAACATGAGGAAGTAGATTGTCCTTCCAAATGTTGAAACCACATGAAAACTTAAGATGAGAAATGGAACTAAAATGAACCAAAGGAATGAACAAGTGATCTCTTGATGATTTTTTCTTTTGGTCAAGAGAGGATTTCTCTTTTCTGGCTCTTTTATCCTTTATTTTTTGGAAAGTTCGGTCGTACCCCCTTTTTTTTACTTGACCGAATGTTATTTTTAATAAAATCAGAAAGGAAAAAATTACAAGAATGTAAAGATAGATCTACCACAACTGTGATGACCCCCTACAACTAATTTTGAGTTGTGAATCAACACTAATAAGGGTAGCCCAACGTTTGCTCCAATATGAGCTCTGATATCAAATGATGTGAACCTAACCAACTTGTGATTATATAGGATCTATGATCAAAATGTTGTCGAGTCCTTAACCCGTCACCTATAAGGAAGTGAGGACCAAGTCTCCGTGTGTTTCAAAAAAGTAAACGCTACTAAAACCCGAAACAAGTCTTAGATAAGTTTAAAGAAAAGCTTTGAAAATACTAAGGAATCAATCCAAATGTCTCACAAGTTTTACCCAAAATGAACTAAGAACTTTTAAACTTATACAAGGCCTTTATATAGGTCATTGTTCGAACTCTATAGGCTTAAAGACTCCCTTGACCAAATTGATGGAGTGGTGATGGTCCAAGAACTCTTCCCCTTGATCAACCAATGAGGCATGGTCTTCAATCTTGATCCATGTACAAGACAATCCTTCCTTGACCATCACATGGTGTTCGAACCAACTCCAATCCTTCCACCTTCACGCGTTTTGACCATCTTTAATGCCACCACACATTTTTTACTCTATCCTCCTATGGCAACTTGTGAGTCGTGCATTTGATGGGGTGTTAGGGCCGAAGTAGTGGGCTTGTCCATTTGTTGGTCTTGCATACACAAGCAAGACATGGGCCATAGGTAGCTCCTCTAGTGGGTCTACTTCATCATGTGTTTTAATGAAGGACATGTATTTGACTTGCCCATGATGAAGGTCTTCTTGAGATGGTGCCAAAGTGGCTTCGGCCAACATGGATTGAAGGAGCAATGCAAGGCCTTCCTTGACCTTCTTCAGCCTAGATCGAGTGATAGGACGTTTGGGTAGCTCCAAGGGATTCATCGGCTTATTAGTGGTCCTCACCGAATGTTGTGGAGCATGGATCTCATCAGGTGGAGAAGTAAAAAAACCAAAAAGTCAGAAGCATCTTCGGGGTAGCTTGTGCTTTTGGCGGTGATAATGTTTTAATTATTTTGAAGTTTAAATTTCAGACATTCTTAACCTCATAAATAATTCAGACATTCTTAATTTGGATATTTCTATCATTTTCAATTATAAGTTAAAAAAAGTATCTTTAGAAATAATAATCTGTAAACACTATATTTTTGAATTTTGCTTTTGTAAAGCATATTTTGTAAACACTTTCCAACTTTTTCATAAAAACTCCTTTTTTGAAAAACTTTTTGAAAAGTTACTTCTATATAAGCACAAGAACTTGCATATACCACCTTGGATCGAAAGGTAAGATTTTTATGTAGTGAGTAGACAACAAGAAACCGATCGATAGTTTCTTTACTGCACAATTGATGATATGACGCTCGTCGTCTATGGCCATAGGCGATTACAAAAACTCAAAAATCCCCTTCTTTGGATCGGAAGGTAAGATTTTTATGTCAAAGATGAATCTTTTTTTTTTCTTCGGTAAATAGATAAATCTTGTATTTGTTTGTTTTGCAAAAACCACAAATAGTTCTACCAATTTGAGAAAAATAAAGTAAATATGTAGATATAGAAGGATAATCACTTTTCTTATTAATATCTATATAAAAAGGGGATCACTCTTGGTGCCGTAGAATTCCCTTAATGCGAATTTGATAACAACAATTATCTACAAAATATTCTCACTTTTATCTCCTCTTTCCCTCAATTTTTTGGCATTAATTTCATCCCATGGATGGGTCATATTTATAGGAAATAGATTGGGTACTTGTTCTTCAACATGTCTATTTTCTAGTTCAGAGTTGCATGTGTCTTGTAAAATTGACAAATACCCAATTGGAGTGGTTTATTCTCATTGGCGGGCAATGTTATGATATTCATTCACAATACTCCCCATTGAAAATCAATCATGCCTCGTTAAACAACTAACTAGGAAAAAAATTATGTGGGAAAAAAATAATAGTGAGGGAAAAAAAATATGATTTTATCAGCTCCACCTGTTGTACACTTCTCTGAACTTCCTCATTTTGATCCCTTTGAACAACTTTTTAAAAGAAGGAGTAGGGTAGTGCTTTAGTGAACAGATCTGCCAGATTGTTACTTGATCAAACTTGCTAGATATTGATGTGACCCTTTTCTTAAAGATCATGTGTAAAGAAAAATTTGGGTTATATATGTTTCGTTCTAGCTCTTCTAATGAAACATTGTTTCAATTGAGCAATGTAAGTTGCATTATTTTCATAAAAATAGTTGAGATGTCCTTCTTGGTTTTCAAACAACACATTCCATGAATATATTGGGTTAAGGTTCTTAACCAAATATATTCATGACTTGCTTCTTGAATTGCAAGGATTTGTGCACTGTTAGAGGAAGTAGCGACTAATATTTGTTTAACATAACACCATGAAATAGTTGTACCTACACAAGTAAATAGATAACCTGTTTGAGATCTAGCTTTGTGTGGATCTGTTAAATATCCAGTATTAGCATAACCAATTAATTCTGGGTTAGATATACTGAAATAGTATAAACCGTGTCCATTTTTCCTCGAAGATACCGAAAAATGTGTTTGATTCCATTCCACTGTCGTATAGTTGTAGAATAACTATATCTTGCTAGTAAATTTGCTGCAAACGATATATCAGATTATGTGTTATTAGCAAGATACATTAGTGCTCTTATTGCACTAAGATATGGTATTTCAGGACAAAAAAGTTATTCACCGTCTTCATGAAGATAGACCAAATCTTTTTTCACATCAAGTTATCTTACCACCATGGTTTCACTCAATGGATATGCTTTATCCATTTAAAATCTTTTGAGTACTTTCTCCAAATAATTAGATTTATGCACAAAAATTTCATCTGTTAAATGCTCAATTTGAAGACTTAAACACAATTTTTTTCCAAGGTCTTTTATTTCAAATTCTTTCTTCAAACAAGTTCTTGCATTTTATAACTCTTCAAAAGTTCCAATGGTATTTATGTCATCTACATAAATAAAAACGATGACAACTGTATAAAAACACATGGACATATTGAATCTTTTTTGTAGCCAACTTCCAATAGGTATGTGCTCAAATGATTAAATCTATACGTCCAGACTGTTTCAGTCCATATAGAGATTTATTTATTTTAATCGAGTAAATCTCCCTAAAATTAGAACTTTGAATTTCAGACACTTTAAACCCTTTAGGAATTTTCATATAGATATCATTTTTTAGTGAGCAATATAAATAGGCTATCACTACATCCGTCATTCACATCTCAAGCTTTTCATAAATTTCCATACTTACTAAATAATGAAACGTGATTGCATCCATCATAAGAGAATATGCTTCTTCGTAATAAATGTCCGGTCTTTGGGTAAAATCATGCATGAAAAGTCGTGCATTACATCTCACGACTTTATTTTTCTCATTTATCTTCCTTACAAATACTCATTTATATCTACTAGTTTTATACCTTTTGGTATAGGGACTACTATTCCAAAAATTCCATGTTTTTTTAAAGAAATGAGCTCTGAAGCAATTGTTTTTTTCCATTTTGGCCAATCATGTATGCGTCTACATCCCTTCATTGGTGTAGGTTCAATATCCTCATTTTCTTTCATTATATTGCATGCTATATTATAAAAAAAATATCGTCGATGTTTGTTTCATCTCGATTCCGTTATTTTCCCATTATGACATAACTTATGGAGATATCGTCATTTTTAGGTACCTAAATTTCTTCATTTATGTGGTTTGCCTCTTCTGGAGTATTATAGGTATCTGTTGGAGATTTTATTTTCTCTTATGAAGTACGGATCTCTGCTTGAGATTTGATTTCCTCTTATGGACCATTCTATATATTTGCTCATTTCTTTTTTTTAGGATATTTATCTACGGAACTGATTAGTCTTCCATGCTCATACGTGATTTAGGCTCATTTATGGTAGAAATTTGTCCTTCTGGGACATTAACTCTAACTAGAGCATTTGCAACTGGTATATGAGATTTAGTTACCTTTTCCAGGTCGGTAAATGCATTTGGCAATTGATTTGCTAAATGTTGCAAATGAATAATCTCTTGAACTCCAAGTTCACATTGACTAAAACGAGAATCAAAATGTGATAGTGAAGATTCATGTCAGGATATTTTATTTTTCAGCTGTTAATTTTCTCCCCTCAATGTTGGAAAAAGTGATTCATCAAAATGATAATCAACACAACTTGTTGTAAATGAATCTCTAGTTGATGATTCTAAATATTTAATTATTGAAGGAGATTCTTATCAAACATCTATTTCCATCCTCCTTTGAGGACCCATCTTTGTGCGTTGTGGAGGAGCAATTGATACAAATATCACACATCCAAATATTATTAGATGGGAAATGTTTGGTTCTTGATCATAAATCATTTACATCAGGGAGAATTCATTATAACTTGTTGGCCTTATACTAATAAGTACGACTGCATGGAAAATTGCATGTCTCAAAGTAGATACAAGGAGTTTAGGTTGCATGAGCATTGGTCTTGCGATCAATTGGAGGTACTTACAAATGATTCAGTCAAACCATTTTGTATATGAACATGTGCAACATAATGTTCAATGGTTATCCCATTTGACCTACAATAGTCATTAAAGGTTTGTGATAAAAATTCACCAGCATTATCTAGACTAATTTTATTTAATAAAAAATTAGAAAAATGAGCTCACAAACGAATTATTTATGCAAGCAATATTGCAAGAGCTAAATTGCGATTAGATAATAAGTATATATGCGACCATTTAGTTGATACATCAATTTTTTTTGTTAAGCCAAAATTCATTAATAAAAAGATAATTGTACAACTTTATTACCAGCAGTAAGAAGATACAAAGGATAAAAATAAAAAAGATGAAAGATAAAAAGTGAAAACAAACAAGTGCCCAGGTACCCGAGACATATGCTACATGGATATAATATATGGGGTGAGTAGGGTTATGAGCACATAACCCTCAGCTATGCAGGCCGTCATACATCAATTTTTTTTTATAAGCCAAAATTCAATATAAAATATGAAAGTATCAATAGTATATGTATTGTAAAGAAGTAGAAAAAACTAAAAACTAGAAAATACAAGGATAATAAAGAAGAAGGACCCATCCATGGCGCCGAGCCTTTCCTGTTCAGTTTGGAACTCCGGTCATACCTGCTTTATTATCACATATTCTAGAATGAGACCCCAAAAATAAAGACCCAAACTTGTAGCTTCTCAGGTTTGCCTCAGATTCATATGCTTTCATACAGGATTCATACTTGATCCATCAATTAGAAACATAAAATATCTAAATGGTCCGCATGGTGGGTGTATAAGCCCACATATATCTCCTTGATTTTTCTCAAATATATAGGGTTCTGATGCTGGTCTAGAATTGTTATAATTCTAGGGGCTACAAACTCACTAGTGCTCAAGGATGCAAGGATGACACTCGAAAGATTGTGTCAGACAAAAACTCAGGGAATGACCCAAATCACTGAAATCTTATGACTTTATTGAAGTCCTCTCAATGCTTAAATAAAAATACTGAGGGGTGGTTGAGCTATTTATAGCCTAAGACCTTCGTTGCTTGACACCCAAGTTTCGGTTGTATCCAAACGGTCAAAGGTTGTTTTCATGATCCAAAAAGAGAGGTTCGTGTTATTTCTTTAAGGACTGACTTTGTCTCGGTACAATACTAGACCAACGATGCCCAGACGTGTCCTGAAGACAAAGACTACGTGTCCTCCCATATCCAACTCATGGAAAAGAACTTTGGCCGAGATATACTACAAGCTACCACAAACTAACCCCTAAAAACTAGAAAGCTACGGTTTGTTCAAACCATGGCCCATGTGTTCGAGTCGTTTAGGTCCAAATTTGGTACACATGCTCATAAGGACATTACAAGTTGGTTGGAGTCAACCAAATAAAAATGGCACGACAAAATAGAATTTGGGCATCGACAATACAAAAGTTGCTCCATCGGCCGTGGTAGTCCGCCATTCTTGCCTTCAACTATCTTTGTCTCATGACATTCTTCGAATGCCTTGACGTTTGGTGAATGTCTTCATGCAATACTTGCTCCTACTCCTTAGGATGTGCTCTGACTTATTAAATTGAAACTGGAACGACTAAAATTTAAAAGACAATGAAATCACGCATTTTTCATATCGGCCTTTTCGTAGGCCGATCTCTTCATGCCATTCGCCGGTTGCCTCGAGCAGCAATATGCCCCGAGCACTACCTCTTGTCCTTAGCCTTGCTAAATCCATCACGGTTGCTACGTCAATGACCTTTGGAGACGAAGGTAGCTCCGGTTGTTTGGATGCTCTTATATCTTTCACACCGTGTTAAAGCGAAATTGACCTCGAGTTCAAGTAGTGATGGTTCATCCACCATGGTACTTCGGCTAGCTGCAACCATGTGTGGTCGTTGGCTTTGGTGCGCATCTTGCAAGTGGGTTGCCAACCTATCCCTTTCTTCGCGTTGCGTGTTGAGCCGTTTGCAAATGTTGAGCCATTTCCCATGTCGTGGGTTGGTCAGCTTCCACGCATCTTCCTTGGTGCAAGTTGCCCGTGACTTGGTGGCTCGAAGGTTGGTGAGGTGCGCCATTGGATCCGCGGGGCAATAGGCCATAGACCTACTTTGCTGCTTTCACCTTGCTTGACTGCTTATTGAGCTATCTGTGCGCTATTGTGCTCTATCTTCAGCCAACGACACTCGGTAATTCTCTCGAGTGGCGAAGAGTATGTGGTGCCTTGTTGCGGCACACATTCCTCAGTTGTTGTGGCAAAGACCACTCGGTTGTGCCATGTTGTTGGTGCGGGACTAAGTGTCCTCTTGGAACTGTATCGACCTAAACTCCTCCGAGCCACGTTTTGGCAAATGACTAACCTTGAGATTGTTCACCTTGGTAACCTTGGAAAGGACCATTATGCTCAACAAACTCGGCATACTCCACCCACAAACTCATGCTCAATTGGTCTGTCACTTTGGCCAACAAATCTAGAGTCTTAGGTTGGAGCTCCAAGATCGTGGCCTCCTTGCCCTTTTCCATTGGCTGATTGACCCCTTCAATAGACCATTGGTCATTCCATGGAGACAAGGCCTTCACTACCTCCCTTTCAGTGACCTTTCATCAGGGGACCCATGGATAGGATGCTAGTGTTCTTCCGGGCCGAGGGATGTAGCATTTGCTTTTGAGTTAGGGCTAGAACCACCTTCATTCGTTCAAAGCTAAAAGAGTAGGTGTTCTTCCGTCCATCATGGACCATGCTTCTATCATATTGCCACAATCTCCCAAGAAAAAGATAGCAAGAATCCATTTTGTCCGCATCACACCATACCTTGTCAATGTACTTTTGGCCGATGGATAGTGACACAAGGCAGTGCAGATTCACCGAGACTGTACTGCCTTTATTTAGACATGATATTGAATAAGTGTTGGGATGTGGCTTAGTCTCCAGCTCGAGCTTGTGGACAACCCATTCCGCGACTACATTTTCATAACTTCCACTATCGATGATCACGTTGCACACTTTGTCCTTCACGATGAAAGTGGTCTTGAAGATGTTGGTCCATAACCAATCATCCTTGGTCTCATCCTTGGGGTCCAAAAGGGTCTTCCTGGACACCAATTTGGTATGGCCATCTCCTTGCAAGACATCATCCTCTTCATCGTTCATACGATTGTCCTACTCTTGGTACTCATGATGATGATTGATCATCAAGTTCTTGCTGCGGTTGTTTGCGGTCTTTTTGCACTCATTGGCCCTATGACTAGGCTCTTCAAAACAGAAGCATTTAGTAGTGGATGTGTTGGCATTGTTTTGAACGGGTTGGCCACTCAGACAATTGTTTACTTGCGCTTCCTTGGGTGCATCCTTCGACGCGGTTGATCTGCCTTGCGCGCCATCCACCTGAACAATTTGAGACTTCGTCCATGGTTTCTTTTGTTTCTTCTCCACGTCCAGGGCTCATTGGTAGTCTTCAGAAATGCTCCACAATGATTGGAGCACGAGCACATCCTGAACGTTGGTCGTAGTCCACTAATATAGTGACCTGCCAATTGTTCCTCGAACTCAAACAAGTCATTCCGAGCCACAAGTTGGTAGAACTCTTTGGTGTATTCCTCAACACCTGGAGCTCCTTTCCTAAATGTGTTGAAGCGTTGATAAAGAGACTGACCATACGCGAAGAGGAGTAAATGGCTCTGCATTTTCCTCTCCATATTTTCCCAAGAGGTGATCTTCGAACTCCCCTGGTGCTCACAAAATCTTTTAGTTTTTTACCACCAAGCCGAGGCTCGTTCTTTGAGCTTGATGGAGACAAGCTTCACCTTCACCTTGTCAGGTACCTCCTTGTACTCGAATATGCACTCCACCTCATTGATTTAATCAATGAATCCCTTGGGTTGTAGGAAACTCGACCTTGAAGCCGACGCCAGAGGTGCTATCCTTTTGGTCATCACGTCCATAGCATCGGGTATTGGGCTCATAATGGCCAGAAAAACCATCTTCTATATCATAACAATGGGTTTGTTGATGACCCCCGAGTTTGGGACTCCAAGCTTTGAGTGAGATCCGCGATTTGTTGATGCATCTTCTCAATCAACTCATCTTTCCTATCCTCTCGATCGTAAGAATTGTCTACATCATCAAAGCTCCAAAATCCTTGTCCATATTTTGCTATAGCCCATTATTAGCACAAAGCTAAAAGAATTGTCAATGATGACTCTTCCAACTCCATTTGCAATGGACAACGAGAGTAAGGATGAGTTCCCCAATTTCCACGTCCACGACCACGATCATGACCATGGCGGGAGCCTTGGTTAAAGGCATTCACATTCACTTCCAAAAATGGAGCAGAACCACTAGGGCATGATTGATGAATTTTTCAAAGATCCACAGGATCTTTTATACTGAGGTATTTAGCTTTAAGCACCTCGTAATATTGTGACGAATAGATATCATAGCTTTCACCTTTATTTTGTTGAGATGCTACGTTCGCATATTTTATGGTGTCTTCAGACCCATAGCATCTATATGAATTTCAGTATCAAAAATTCAGGACAAGTAATTCTTCCGATGATGTCAAGAACAACAAATTAAAGTTTAGAAAGATTCAACATTATAACACTAATTGATTAATTTTTTTATCTCGTGCTAGTATCTCGGCAGTAGAGTCGTGATGATAATGTGTTTGAGAAAATAAAGTAAATATATAGAAATACGAAGGATGATCGCTTTTCTTATTAATATCTCCGAAAAAAGGGGATCGCTTTTGGCGCCGTATAATTCCCTTAATCCAAAGTTGATAACAAGAATTCTCTACAAAATATTCTCATTTTTCTAAAGCATGTGTTTAAGAAAATAAAGTAAATATGTAGAAATAGGAAAAATAATCGCCTTTTCTTATTAATATCTCTGAAAAAAGGGTCACACTTGATACTCTAGAATTCCTTTAATCCAAAGTTAATAACAAGAATTCTCTACAAAATATTCTCACTTTTCTCTCCTCTATTTTCCTCTATTTTTTGGCACCAATTTCATCCCATAGAAGGGATCTATTTATAGGAAATGGATTGAGACACTTGTGCTTCAACATGTGTCTTTTCAAGTTTAGAATTGCCATGTGTCTTGGAAAATTGACAAGTACCCAATTGGAGGGACTTATTCTCATTAGTAGGCAGTGTTAAATTCATTCGTAATACTACCCACTTTCTTAGACAACAGTTAGAATTTAGTGGACTTGATATTTCTTGTCCAGGGGTTAGGATTAAGGCAAGAAAAGAATTATATTTTTGTAAGAGTTTCGCCTTTTAAAGAATGATTAAATTGAGGGTTTTCTTATGGCATAAATTATTTTCATCTCAAGAAACAGAGAGAGAAATAGTATTTCAGTCACAAGCTTGAATCAACACGCGACCCATGACTTGGGAGATTAGTGGAGGGCCGTGCAGCCCGGACCCAATGGTCCTCAAGTCCTTGGTACATCCCAAGAACAATTGGCCGGACCCAGAACATGGTTTGGGATGCGTTGGGTCCCTTATCCCATATATCTAAAATAGAATTATTTGATTACTTTAATTGATTTTTTATATTTAAATAGTATTTTTAAAGAACTATGATTTAGTATTTGTGCAATTTTATTTACATAGATTTGAAGTTACAAATGATCTTTTATTCCTTGCATAATAATTTTCGTGCATATAATATATATTTTTGATATTCTTCCTACTCCAGACCCTATCTGGAGACTCGAGGCGTTTGAACACCTACCTATTGACCGTATTTTAAGTTTTGTTAAAAAAAAGGAAGTAAAAATGATTTTTTTTATTAGTAATTCATGGGGTACCCTTTCTCATGCCAAGGGGAAAGCCACTAAGGCGCATGGGGTTGCGGCCTCCTTCCCTTATCCTTTAAAAAATAATTTTCTTCACTATTTATTTGTTTTTATAATATAAATTTGTGATAATCATCCCACCTCCACTAAAATATTTGTTGTACTGCACTTTGCCCTGGTTGTCACGGCCCTAGTAGAAATATGCATAACAAATTTTTGATTGGCTGAGCTGGCATTGGTGGTGGATGACGAGACCTCTGCAAGATTGGGAGCTGATCAGGTTGGAAGAGCTGCAAGAGCTGCTGCAGCAAGTCACATCAACCACAAATGCACGAGATGAAACAAACTTGATTGAAGATCTTCAATGATTCACACCCCTAGTTGTATTTATAGATACAAGAGTCCAAGTACTGTTAAAATTCTATATAATCAGTAACCCTAAACCTAAAACCAACTCCTAGACTCCTAAGTTCTTCACAATGATCAGTAGTTTAGTCCTCAAGGAAGTTCTCTTAGATAGCCTTTATCAAGTTCTCTCAAATTGTGATGGGAGGGAACTAAATTGTCTCCTTGTCTCGAAGCTCAATAAATCGGGAATTACCAAGACTTTTCGTAAATATGTCAATGATTTGAAGAAGAGACATATTGGAGCGCAATATCCTTGTTTTTCACATTTTCTCATATAAAATGGTAATCCTTTAACCAAAACCCCCCACACCCGTCAACCCCCCCCCGCCCCCCCCACCGTTCCCCGTTA